>JAQIWT010001103.1:0-12516 GCA_034696485.1 Isohypsibius dastychi | reverse complement strand
TCAACGATTTTGCCCGCTCAACTATTCTGCCCGGCAGAATAGTTGATTCAACGAATCAACTGTTCAACTTTTCTGCCACCTACAGGCGTGTATACAACATGAAAAGAACCCGACTGCCATACATAACCAGAAATAACTCTCAAAATGCACACGAGATGAAAGCCGGACATCCATCTTTGGCACCACGGGCAAAATGCCCGCAGTTTTTCCATTCATTTCAGATACAACAAATTTATCACTAGGTCAGGGGGAATATCAACCGCTAATATCTAGAGATCTTCAAATGAATGTTTTATATAATACCATTCCGCTGCTTTAAAAAAAATATCACTGGGTTTAGGATTTTGGGTTTTTCGTGGTCTTGCACCCCCTATGTCAGATATAAAGTTGCAGAGAACATTTGTTATTTTGAGCCTATCCAAAGTGCTCTTTTAACAGACACACAGATATGTTGTATTTTGTTCTCAGTATCGATCAGGAGGATTTTATTTTAGCCTCTACTTGGTCGAAATGGCGCTGTACTTTCGCGGTGCTGAATCATGGGACTTGATCAATAAAGTGTCCAGAAATTGTAAAGAGTGGAGAGAAGTCGTCTCAGTCCACGTTTTGAAATAAACATCTGAAGTCACATCAGGTTGGAATAAACTGGGTCCACCTAGACGAACTGGTCTCAATATTTTTGATCAAAATTTAGCTTCAGGCGTTTTCTGCATATCTTGCAATCCAATCGTCAACACATGGTTTTGTTGCCAGAGTCGAATCTGAGCTCATTCATTGCTCCAAAACAAGCAAGCATTACCAAGATTATTTTATCCCTCTTCACTCTTATTTTGCTGCAGAGATGTTCATGACACACATGAATGTGTTCCAAGAATAGTTGCAAACCTAACCTCACCGCTACGGTGATGGTAAGCCGTACTTCTCTGAAACAACGGAAGTCCAGAATGTGATTTGCTTAGGAAATGTATTATACCTGAAGATGCTGATCTTCACCGAATTACCACCTCCACGACTCGCCAGCACAACCATGAGTCAGTCAGTCCCTACCGGCAACGGGTTCGAGGCTATCACTCTTGTTCACTAATTTCGGGCAGTTTGTAAACCATGATATCACCCGTAGTGAGCAAACGTGCAGAACATGTGCACCAGAACTGTAGTTTCTACTTTTTCTTAGCTCCTGTGATTCATAAGAAAATCCCTGGGAAAACGAAGACAGTCCAGCCATTCTGCCGCCCGTATGCAAAGTCATATCAGTTTCAGAATTTGATCCGTTCTACTCCGATTATTGCACATTGTAGAGCAACTAACTAGAATTTCAAAATTGCACCTCTGAGACCTTTTTTGATTTCAGCTCTGGTTACGTCAACATAATCGAATTGCGAGAAACTGCATCTTGCTTCATGGAGCTTCTGGTTTGAGCGATGAGAAGTGCTATCAAGTGAGTACTCGAAACCGGAAAAAAATTAATTCACGGATTAAACCTCAAACAGCGGAACATTGTAGATGTCAAATAAGATTGTGATTGCGCAATATCAGTTCATCGTGTACAACGAGCTACTCCCGGAAATTCTGGGTCCCAAACGAGTGCACGATTACGAGTTGATTCCGCTTTTAAATGGCGATTATCTCAACAAAAACAAAAACAAACCTGGCCCAGGTAAGGTTTTGCTGGAATTCTCCACTGCCGCCTGATGGTAAAATTCCTGCTAGTTTTTGATAACGAGTCGCATTTAGCGGAGAGACGCTCTGTATTCATATCCAGATAGATCCACGTATCCATGAAGCCGCATAACTTACATCCGATTTCTGTCGGTTCTTGAAAGAACCGATCTGAAACACCACCAAACAAGATGATTTCATGAGAGAGTGGAGCGCGGATTTCGCAACATTTGTCGATTTGGCCGCAACGGTCGAAGAATAACGGGGGAGATGAGGAGAGCTCATTTCGGAGAGCCAGTTCTTGATGTCGTCAAGATTAGTCCCACTACCCATCAACCCCAAGACGATCCATGAAGTAGACTGCCCAATTTGACCTGGTGTCACTCCAATTCGATAGTGGTCACGGAAATCGTAACCTCAAGTGTTTGCATTTTATCGCACAAAGTCACCCTGGACCCAGACTTCTGGTTCTAAATCACTGAACTGGCCATTAAATCTACCGTAGATCCACTTGAAAAGTTCGATAAAGAGAGAGATGTTGAAGAACTGGCTGTTTTCATGGTTCAAATTCATCCTCCACAGAATCTCTTTCTTCTGGAATTTCTACGGCTTCAATCGTTATCAAGAATCCGGAATACTGGAAGCTGCTATCCGTTTGGAAAGTAAGCTACAAATCATGATTTTTGGTCAAGTTTAGAATTCAGTTCATGGAGGCAACTTTGTTTACCCGAGTGAGCCAAGATGGAGTGATAAAGTCAAGTGGCCCTTGGTTACCACAGAATTTTGAAGGATTCAAGTCAGTGGATGTCGGTAAAGCATCGGATATTTGAAGATAGTCCATTGAGCAATACGAGGAGTTTTCCAAGTCAAAGTGCTGACTGTTGATCTGAAGAAAGGGTGAACACCAAGAAGATAACGTATCTTATCATTTCTCGAATCACTTCCCGAATACCTTCAATCTTTGATTCGGTCGAGAATAAATGAGCCAATTGCACTGAACACTCCATGAATAGTTTTGAGGATATCCGGGAGATGATATGATTGTTGCTCTTTCGAGTGTGACCAGTGAGCTCCCACAAGAAGCTGAATGGAGTACAGTGAATGAATATACCTGAATGTTGGAGTGGACTGAGCACCTACCAGCCGGCTGCAAAGACATCATCTTCACGGTTGTCCCTCCCGATCTGTCATTTTGGGCACTCGATACAAAATTGAAGTTCTAGAAATATCAGACATCATTTTGGGTCTTTGAAAATCTAGAAAGCAGCTGTACTACATACCGCCGGCGAAACAGCGACGACGAGCGGCACTGTACCAAATCTCAAGAAGGAACGCTGGCTCACGCCGGTGTCCGGGGTTTTCACATCGACAAACTCTCCCATGCTCATATGGCTGTTGCTCAGGTTTCGGTTTGTATCATAGTTGAACCAAGTCTAGAAAAGTGTGCAGAAATGTCTAGGGTATCGAATAATTAACAAATATTGCTGACCACCAGGGTGCTGTCGCTGAAGTACATCGTCATGTTACATTCGGGGTACGGTGAAGAAGGGCCGAGTTCGAGAATTTTGTTTCTTGGCAGATGTACCGCTCCGTTGCAAACTGCCACAAGGTCGCATTAACTTCAACTCCATGCTCGAAAACACCCCCACCTCGAATGTCAGTTAGAGACACTGCTTGAATTTCCAAGATGAAACCTTTGTGAAGATTAGAGAGGCTACCAGAAAATGCTATATCCTATAAAACGATGTTAGTTTCAGCAGTATTTCACAATATCGGGAGGAAAAATGTTCGGCACCCTAAAATATACCATGTATGAGCACAGCTTTTCAATAGCACGTACCAGGGATTCAGAAGACGATATATTGACCGGGCCAGAGCGGCCACAAAACATTTCGCCCCTGTCCAATTCCCGAAGTGTAAGACTGTCCCGACAGTCTTTACCCTCCACCTCGAAAGCTTTTAATTTGATCTAAGAATCCGGTGAGCCTTGAATCTCTGTGTGCCGATATTCAAGAGTTTTCTAACCAGAAGACGTTTCCCTCGAGGAGCCGTGATGGTTCGGTGGCAGGATTTGTATGGTGGATAATTATCAGGGTAATCTGGTGAATGGACGATCAACGTCTCCGATTCGTTGACTGATCGATCAGTTGGCCAGGTGCAGACTGCAAAAAACTTGTAGCTATTGTTCGAGACCGACGGATCTGCCTCACTGTCTGTGGTCAACAGAGGCGGCGCTGGTGGTTCATGAACTGACACATTTAAACTGAACTTGGTCGATGACCAGCTCCTACTCTCCAGTTTGATCACCTTTAAGAATCATCGAGCGCATAAATCTAACGGTGAACCCAAAAATCCGTTTGAAAGTATCTCACAATATGGTGTCCTTTCAGGAGAAAATCGGTAGGTCCGGTGGTCCCACAAAATTTAGTTCCATTCACCCTGCCCGTTGATGTGGTGGCATCGAAAAGTTCGAGATATCCACATGAGCACCCATCACTTTCTACACTACAGTTCCCCATTTCAAAATCGTTTGTCGATATCTACAGGGATTGGATCAGCTCTTGATGGTTAACGCTGAAAAAAGTTAGCCACCTTTAGTCTTTGGTCGTCTGACATAATGAAAATAATCAGTAGACACGATAGCTCGGAGAAATATGGCGCAGGATGTGAAGGTGACACCAAAGCAAAGCTGTCGTCAAGACCAAGGAACAACGATTCCCCACAAACTAAAATGGATCCCAGATCATGAAGACTCGGCAGATCTCATGGGGATCTGAACTCACGCTGTTCAAAAGATCGAATGGCTTCAACTTTTAGTACGAATCCAGTGTATGATAGGTCGTCATAGGAGTCAGATGACATTGTGAACCTCATACTCCGTAATGTCTGGTACTCTGATTTATAAACTAACGGGGGTTGATATTTGCTTACCAAGTTATATAAAGAAAGGATTGGTCTCGTGGTCCTAGAACAGTATTTTCTAATGACCCGACGTGAATTTAGTGTCGTCTCGGTTATTTCAAGATAGTTGTAGATACTGCAACTGCCCAATCCCGGAGGCATATCCAAGATAGTAAAACTGATCTGTAATTTCAATCTGTTTAGCGCCTAGTGATTGTTTCAGGCCGATGAATACGGTACCTTCAGGAGAGCATCGGGTGGTTTCTGGATGGTATAATTGCAGGTGATATTCCCACGAACATAGCGGGGGAAATTTGGTGAAGAAATGGTAACAGGTCGGTTTATAACTAGGTTGAATATTCTGCCGCATAGTGGTTCAGCGGTTTTTGGGCTGAGACGCGAATCCGTTATCGAAAGCATGGGTGAAGTCGGTGATGTGAAACTTTCCACGCCTGAACAGAACGTCATAAGCTCATTCCGTATCTATGTTTGTCACTACATGTTTGCTAGTTCTTGCATCCGCTGTTTTGCTAGTTCTTACCATATTTATCGCAATAAATTCATCCCACTGGTAACCCATAATAATTAACGAAATTTCAACAGAATGAGCTCATTCATGAATAGAGTCCGAACCGGAATTATCAAGAGCCAATAAGATCTCCTTCCATATTTTTTGACGCTGTTTTGGTGGCATTTTAAAAGTGGAACGAGAATCAGAAGGCATAAAGACCTTTCTCTTTCCTGTTCTGGTATTGAGGTTTTTTTGCAGTGTTTTCGGCGGTCACATTATAAGGTTGTAAAAGAATTAAAGTTGCTGGACTAATCAATTCAGAAACAAATGTAATGTCAACAATTCTTTTTTTGTTCAAAGCTGTTAGTGGTTCTTTCATAAATGAAGCGCAGCCAGTTTACTTACCGTGCTCAGGGAAACAAAGGGCGAGTGAGCACCGGCTCGCGCTCAGTTCTCCACCTGTTTATGCCTGCCGGCAGATGACCAGTGGTTAAAAATGTCACCACTTGTGATTTTTTGTTCCCAATTTGGTAAAAAATCCAAAGTATTAGCAATTCCTTACATTATCCTTTTTTTCTGTAAAACTGTCGCTTCGGCTTCTCGAAATAAAATTGGCATCCAAGTTATAAAATCGCGAAAAAAATTCTCAGTGAACCCTCAAATAAAACCCAGCTGATATTTCAGCTCCTAATTGGATTGGAGCTCCGAAATTCGAAAAAAGCAAAATGTGGTGAATCAAGATTTTAACACTGATTTTGGAGCAGTCTGCTACCAAATAATCGGGTGATTTGTTGGGCTGAAAAATTTAAAACGCTGGGTTCGATTGGACCCAACCTGGTAAACGAAAAGTTAAGTGTATGAGTTGCTTTATTTCATTTCTGACTGTCGACTTGCCTCTGCTTTTCAGTAACATCAGAGAATTCAAACAGATTTGACATCTTCATCAAATTATCGGTTATAATGCAAACACAGCTTTGCAATTATATGCGTTGAAACCAGGTCGTGAGCTTACCCGTGAACGGAGTGGTTTGGTTCAGGCTCAAATTCTGGATCGCAGTAGCCTGTGTTGACGTAAGGCTGTTGTCAATTGAGACGTCAACTGCATGGCTGAATGCAAGGAAAAGGAGAAGAACCGCATGAGCCATCGTGCAAAATTGAAAAAGCAAAAACCACAGGCAGAAGAAGGTCGTCTTGGAATTTGAACAGAACACTTATACTACTATCCTGGCTGATGCAATATCCATCTTATTTCAAAACCGCCAAAGGGTTAATATGGAACAATTTGCACGGCTGAATTCTGCCGCCATATAATGTAGAATCGAAATCAGTCTACGTGGCCGGCTGATGCAAAAGTTTTCTCCAGTCATGTTTGGAGAACAGTGACACGGCTGATGGTTCTGATATTTATTAGGCCTCGACGAAAAACGAGTTGCAAAAGCTGATTCGAGTATATGTGCGTATGTAAAGAACCCCGTCCGCCACGCTCACCAGAAATCGCTCTTAAAATGCAGACGAGATGAGGTGAGCTGGACGTCCATCTTTGACACCACTGGCAAAATGCTCGCAGTTTTTCATCACTTTCATGAGGATCTCTAGGCTTCGATTTCCACCTGTGCCGTTTGTTGGTTTCAGCCATCGCTGTTGACCTGAAACATTTCGTATTAAACGAAAATTTGAGGAAAAAACATCTCCTCTTCTGTGTTTTAGAAGACAGACACAACAAATTTATCGCCGGGTCAGCGGGAATATCAACCACTGGTATCTGGAGATCTCTGAATGAATATGTTATATAAAACCATTCTGCTGCGTTAAAAAAAAGATTTAACTGTCTCGGTTTTTCGAGGTCTCGCACACCCCCCCCCCCCCTATGTCAGATTTGAAGTTGCAGCAAGAACATTCGTCATGTTGAGCCTGACCAAAGTGCTCTTTTAGCAGACACATAGATATATTTGTTATATTCACAGTGTTGATCAAGATAATTTTATTTGAGCGATTGCTTGATTGAGATGGCACTGTACTGTTGCGGTACTACATCAGGGGGTTTCAGAAATGAGCTGTACAGAAATTGTAAGAGGTGTTACAGGAGTGATCTCACTCCAACTTTTGCAATGAACATCTTACGTCACATCCGGTTGTAATACACTCAGTTCACCTAGACAAACTGGTCTCAATATTTTCCATCAAAATTTACCTTCGGGCGTTTTCTGCGTTTCTTGCAATCCAAACTTCAACACATGGTTTTGTCAACAGAGACGAATTTGAAGTCATATATTGCGGAAATGACTCCCCCGAAAATTCTGTATTTGGCTCTGCTGGTGCTTGTAGCTGAACCCCGTCTCAGTCATGGACTGCAAACAGAACGGTCAACAACCAGAAAGCCAACCTCAACAACAGCAAGCAGGTTTTTCGTGGATGTTCATTCGAATATCAGGTAATATTCTTCTGAATTTTTCAGAACAAGAAGCACCTTCAGCTGATCGCACAGTTGCTTTCTTCTGCACTTTCCGAACCAACACGAAATACACGTGCCAGTCCAACTGCTCAGACGGAGAAGGTTTCGCCATTGAATTCCCGGAAGACCCTCTGATGAAATATGCTGGTTAGAACTGCACTATTCAACATCAAGAAAAGATCCCCTGGAACAGAAATAACGGTACATTCATCGAGTGAATCACTCTATAACGGCCGTTACTCTTACTGGATTTCAGGATTCATGGAAGAATTCATCGATCTCGCGTGGATAGACCAAGTTCTGGCCACTTGCACGTTTTACATCAACAGACACTACACTTGCTCAGGAGTGGCCGACTGTGGTCGAGGGGAGGGGGTGACGCTCTGTGCCGGCGCTGCACCTTGGTATGGCTACTACACTGGAGATGTTCTCAAGGGTAAGAGTTAAAATCTGTAGATCACCTCAGTAATAGACGTCAGTTCTTTTCAAGGTGATATCAGGGGCAATGTGACGGACCGTGCGCAGAATAATTCTCCATCTCAGATAACTCGACCAATCACATCCAAAGAAACAACCAAATCAAGGACATCTACCACTTTATCCATTTCAGTGCAGGTACGATTATACAAAGCTCAAAGAACGTGATTCAACGATGCTGCTGAAATGTTCATCAGGGTAAGAAACGCAGGAAAACCGCAAAACCTAAACCTCGCAACACGACAGCATCGACTTTATCTCCGACGGAAATCTCATCAAGCAAAAAGGGTTCTGCAAAGATGCAGCGGTCTGCCTGATGACTGGTCTGTCCTGGACAACAAAAAGTGGAGCGCAAACCAACGAGCGACGAGCTTTGATTCAGTGTCAGTTTATCTGTTAGTGTATTCTTAATACTAAAAGGCAGCACGAGTTTGCCCAAGGTAGATAGTGAAGCGTTGCTGGAAACAAAACAACTGAGCACACTCAAACCATTTGAAGTCGGTTGCACTCATTTAGGACTAATGCGAATCTTCTGTCGAAGGGCACTGATCGCTGATGAGAACATGCCGGTGGACCAGATTAAAATCAGTGCGTCTACCAGGGGTTTTGCGCACATGAGGGTGAACGCAGTCTCCCAAGCTATTTGATGTCTTTTGAATTCAGCTATCATATCCTCGTATTGCTCCGGCGTGACGAGTGTGAATTCCGTCGGTGTGTCCATGTGATGGAATATCAACTGGAACGCCCCATACGGCCCGGTGCAGAGCAATACTGAGAAGAACAACGCAATGATCAGCAATAGGGTTTTCTGCTTGATTTCGTATTTGGACTCAGGGGATGACAGCTGGCCGGAGCGTGGTGAGGTGAGGACACTGCGATCGTTCACATCGATGTACGGTGACACGGAGGAGAAATCCTCATCGTCCGACACGGTGATGGTGGCTAAGCTGGACCAGTGAGCTGGTCGCGATGTTGCAACGTGACTCTTGGATGAAGATGGGATTTCAATCCTCGATATGAGACGAAGGAGCAGAATGATAAATAGCGAAAATGCTGTTATTGCAACAGGCATCCATATATACCTATCAACGACAAAGGTCATAAACAGGTAAGTTCAAGAACGGCATGGCTTGTTCATTTCTGCACCCCCCCCCCTCACAAAATCGCAAAAATATTTTAATTTTCTCGAAACGGATCGGAAACGTACGGCTTTGGTATTTACCATATGCTGTCATGAAGGGTATCTTCGTCGTTGTCCAGACTGCAAGATTTCTCGTCCACCTTGACTCTCCATACAACTGCATACCTGAAACAAGTACAATATTCAGCTCACTTCGCTGATTTGGTTCTTCGATTTCGTTCTGATATTACGCAAGTGGAACATGGACTGCCAGGACTACCATGTTGACCAATGTCACTGGAAGTACGGTGATGAAAATTGTGGCGAACTTCGATCTGTTTGCTTTCCAGTTTCCAATTAGAGCGATGTAAGAGAAGAGCTGCTGGAAAGCCATCATAGAAACCGTCCAGCTGGCCAAGACGGGTAGCGATGAGGTGAGGAATGTACTGCAACAAAATCAAGGACAGTCAATGATTAATCAATTCATAGCCATAAAATAAACCTTCGATCAAATCCGATGAACCATTCCGATTGAAACTTTTCTCTTAATAGCTAAATACTACATATTTGATACGTATTGATGAACTGTTGCAATCAATAATGTCATCAAGCAGACGAAAATCATTTGGTTGTTTGACTCACGGCAATCGTGCGTAAACACCAGAAAAAAACAAAATGACTAAATCAGATAAAGATTTTCGATTGAACGATATGAGCACGTTCATTCCAATACGAAAAGCGAAATCCAAACATTGCTGTTGTAAGTGAAACTTCGATAAATCCTTTTACATGAGAGGAAATCAAAAACTGGTTATTAAAAAAAAAACTATCCTGCACTGCGCAATGTTAGAAAAATAAGGTCGTTCACGAAAAGTAGTTCTAGTACTGAGGAGTCACCTTAAGTAGCAGAATGTGTGGGAAAATGGCCAAGCTCCTTGAAGAATCACATACGCCACAATATCATAAGGATAGACCGATAAGAGCAGAAATACATTGGCAGCCAGTAAATTAAGGATGAGCAGCTGAAGTCCCGTAACATTTCGTTTTCGAATACATTTCCTGATCCACATGACCATACAAAAGAGGTTTATTCCGATACCGAGTAGCGCAAAGAATACAACAAACACAATAGCGGCTATTTTGCCGGGCGTCAGATTCAGTTGTTCCATTTTGAAGAGTAATTCCATCTCGCGATCAGCGATTACGATGCTCATTTAAAAATCAGAGCATTGCAAAAACTCTTGTGGGAAACAGTTTTAAAACATATTCTTGGTCGTGAATGACATGGTTGGCTAATCTGAGTTGAGATCGCCTTGGTCAAATCAGCACAGAGAACGTGTGTGGGAAGAGATTGGGCTTATCGAATTCTGATCAACGCAGAAGGTGTGGCTGCTAGCGCGGAGTCCAAGGGTCTGCTAGGCAAAGCGGGGATATTTATAATCAGAGAGTATTGTTCTGAGTTTCAAACTCTCCTACGTTGACTCAGATTTTTCATTCATATTTCAATCCTTCAGGGTTCAGAGCTCGTTTGAAGTAGGTGCACTCAATTCTGAGCCGCACCGCTGAAGTCTGTGAACTTGCCATGTGCGCAAAAGCTTCATTTGACTTCATATCGAAAATCTGTTTCCCTACTGACTCTTATGCCAGAGGTCAGTCTATATGAACGTTGTCACCTGTTAAAATTCACTGTGATCGGTAGTGATGTCGTTCAATTTATGCCGAGTGGCTCGGCATTCAAAATATTAGGGTGGGGTGGATTGCAGCATTAAAACATTCATAGTCTCGGCAATTGCAGTATGCGCGATAATGCAGAATATGATCTATAATTCTAGAAAATCGAATTGTGCAAAATCACACTTGCCGTGCATCACCTCCGTGGCAACAGCTGAACGCGTTGCAAAATTAAAATCTGTTCTCGAGAAAGCATATCTTTGGGGACATTGACATATTCAACGGAGTGGCTATCCGATTCCCGTAAGACTCGCCGTTGACGGTAGCGCTGAACAATATCCTTGAAAGCTTGAGATTTTTCCAGATCGGCTTCCATCATTCTTATGCCGGCAGTGGATATACTCTTTGTGTACGAAGATGAGCTGCTAGAACTAATGAGTGCCGGCAGTGAGAATGTGAGCCGAACAGTGTGACGACTTGCGAAACCCCCTCGGCTCAAGCGTTCACTTCGAGATGGGTTCGGTGACGTCAGAACGGTGAGACGATCTCTTTTTGCGTTGAAAAGGCGTGAGCGCAATACTGCGCGCCGAAATTTCTTGTTGGTGAAGGCATACACAATTGGATTGTATACGGAGCTGGATTTTGCGAAGAGTACCGGTATGAATGTAACGAATGGGGTCAGTAGGGACTGATCACCGAAGAGGCCAATCAGAGCGACAATGGCGTAAGGGGTCCAGGCAATGCAGAACAGGCAGACTATGACGATACAAGCCACAGTTGCTCTGATGTGTAGCGTGGGTGGCGGTGACAACATGTGCGTTTGGGATTCTGTGGAACATAAACATTCACTGTTAGTAAACATTCAAAGTACGAGGTACTTGAGTTCCCAAATGGAGCCCATATTTCAGAGTTGGTTCTTTGACAAACGCACTTTTTGGTCACACGACATTCCGCAAAGTTAGGTTCAGAAGACTGATACCACGTGGCTCTGTTCCGGGAATTACAGTATATGGTGAAAACGAGCACTGTTGACTCAAATGTTACCCCACGACCCCTCAAACCCACCCAAGTACTACGTGGGGAAAAACGAGACTGGGGATTACGGTTTTCCGCACATGGGCGAGCCCTCTCATCTCAGACTTTTAGAACTTCAGATGTATATTTGATCAATAATGTTTTCACGTTGAAAATGTAAAAGCTGTCATGTCCAAACTTCAAGACTCATCGGAGGTGCAAAAAAATTCTCGATGACCTTTCCCGCCAACACAGCCAAGTATCTTCGGATCTCTCGAGCTCAATATTTCTTTATAACAGCATGAAAGCGACTACCCCCAACTGAGCTCATAATATTCAACCACCTTCGTGTTGATGTGTATCGATTCAATGCAAACAAATGTGCTGTTCTGTTTTCGGGACAATAACTGGAGACCTCATCACTACGTGATGAAGTTCCGCGCGCCACCGCGAAAAACATCGGTGACAATATTTAATTCAAAAGAGCGCGGTGCACCAACCTATTTTCTCTGTATGGGATCGAGAAGACCGCCGTCGCTCATCCTCCGGATGACGGACAACACGTGACTCGCACAACAATTTACGATGTCGGACAATATGGGCGATAATTGAAGAATAACAAAATGTGATGATACTCAGCGGGATCAGGAAGCCGATAATCATGAGATACAAAGTGAACGATATCGCTTCGGGGGTCCGGGTGAGGAAGTC
>JAQIWT010001102.1:0-12523 GCA_034696485.1 Isohypsibius dastychi | reverse complement strand
TATTCGACAAGCTTGAAATCCACTGGCGCGCCACAAGCGCCTTCACCTGTAGCCAAAAGGTCAAGAATAACGAATTTCGGTAACTCTTGTGAATTCGCTACAGTCAAAGTAATGCTCAGTTCAGGTTCACCGTCTGAATTATCTTGAACAGAAACAGCTACAGCTGGCAAGGTCGGGGAATCCGAAATGATGTTTTCCGGGGACACTTTCTCAGCTCCAGAAATGATGAACGAGTCTACGCGGTAGAGGATAGCTTTGTACTCCCCAGATACGAGAACATCATTGACAGGGTCATCACTCTCTTGTGTGAAATGACTTGCAACAAGAGCAACTATCACTGGACAAATGTCATTCCGTAACGGGGTAGTCTCGGGGTCTTTGCGTAAGCCCCCTCCGAGAACGAAAACAACCGCACTGGTGGGACTGAAATCCCCCTCGCTTGTAGAGTTGAATGTCACAGGACCGTAAGTTGAATCAATCGACCCGCTGGAACCAAAGTCACCGGCATTTGGATCTTTCACAAATCTCCTGTCTCGCAGGTTTACCAACTGAAACAGAATTTTTGGTAAGCTGTAACATGAGAGTTCGTTTCATGAACCACGAAGACGTTCTTCAGCCAAGACAACTTGTAGTCTTCTTGCCATGAACTTGCACGATCTGGAACGACGAGTTCTGGCGATGTGGAAGGAGGTCCTTCCCAGGCGTCTGAAACACTGTAGCCCCAGACTAATCGCGGAATGGCATATATCTTGGGGGCAAGCAGAAGGATCGTTGTTGCGATATCACGGAGTTCCCCAGTTTGTTTGATCGCTGAGTAATTCATGTTTGGTGAGGCATCAACATTCCTATAAATCTGTTCGTGGAGTTCAATCGCACCAACTGTGCGAGGACATTGTGAAGAAGTTCCTGCAGTGAGCATTGTAAACAGCATAGAAAGGTCTTCCTCTGCAGGGTCGTCGGGGTTGCTGCCCTTTTCAGTTCCATGCAAGACATTCCTGCTGATGATTGAGGGTATTTCGAGTCTGAAGTGACTGATCACATCAGTACTGCATCCAACGGGCTTAGGTTGTTCGACATTGCGATATTCCAAATATACAAACAGATCTTTCAGATCTGCGTCATTCTCGAAAAGGGAGTCGAAATCTTTTGCTGAGGTGAAGCCCGATGAGATCACGGAAACCCCTCTCACACCAGCAGCTACGAGTTCTTTCAGAAAGGTCCGAACCTGAATAGAAAGATGAGTTACTTTACAAGGCTCCGTCAATCAATCACCCATGGAAGTCCGTCACTGAATCCAAGCCAATCAATCAAGCAATCAATCAGATCTGTGTTGCGGTTTTACTACACGGGCGATGGTCGAGCACTTGGTCACTCATGAGCGATCACTGCTTGATTGGTTTAGAACTGCTGGCGGACTTGTATTGATTGTTTATACATGTTTGATTGATCTCATAAAGAACTTGCACCCACCTGGTTTTTCGTTTGATTGTCAGTCAGATTCAGAGTATGAAACCAAGACGTGGAGCTCGAAGAGTACGGAAGAACAGGCGAGCAGTTGTCAAGCGGCTCACGAGGCTCAATGTCCATATCCATCTCCGTATCCATATCCAAAACCAAGTGTGGTAAAGTACCAACGCAAGGAACAGATGTCACAAATTCCGAAGTGACCACATCTGCCTGATTTCTAAATCGCAAAACCAAAGCCCATTTTCACGTGACATCACTCTTCACTGAATAGTACAGTACCTACCCAGCTCGAAGCCTGCCGTCTTTCAACGTTTCGAACCACTTCCCATCAGAATCTCTCCCTGTACCAGCGTTGGTCGGAGTGAGATGGTTCAGGATGACTTCGACGTACACATCAATGTTGCTCTCGTTGCAGGTTTTCACCATCGCTTCAAACTCTTCACGTGTGCCACCCCTCGTGTTTCCGATTCTAAATGCAGTTGGCTGATATGTCTCCCACCATGGCCGCTTCACGCCACGGTTATCCGGTGGGTGGTTGATGATCCGATGCGGTTGCGTTGGACTGACCTTTAGAACAACTCTTTGCAACTGCATGAACTTTATGAGGTTCCCACAACGCCTTTCGTAGG
Source organism: Isohypsibius dastychi (assembly GCA_034696485.1). Taxonomy (NCBI): domain Eukaryota; kingdom Metazoa; phylum Tardigrada; class Eutardigrada; order Parachela; family Isohypsibiidae; genus Isohypsibius; species Isohypsibius dastychi. Next base: position 10,427 of record JAQIWT010001102.1, on the reverse strand, counting down.
TTACAAACAACGACACTAGAACGACCTCGAAGCCCGAAAACTGACCAGTGTGGACATTACATTAACAACTGAACACAAGCCTCCCCCCCCCCCACGGTAAAAATATGGGTTTGCCTTCCTACATATTTTTTGGAATATTCAACTGCAAAGTACCATGTGTCACGTTCCGTAAAGTCAAATACATACTTGAACTGCTCCAAAACCTCCGTTCTCTGCTAGAATGGGACAAAGTCGGGCAACATCATTCCACGGCCATTGGAACAACTGGACAATCACATCCCCATGTGCCGGATTATGCACTCTCACCGGATAAACCGACGAAACCACAAATACAGAAAATAGTAGAATATTGATTCTGAACAACATTTTCCTTGCGTCGAACCGATCACTACAATTTCAAAAGACGAATACAGTATTCTGCGTTTACAACCTTTACGGAAGCTCAATATTTCAGTCATGTCGCCGATATGGATAATACAATCAGAAAGGAGATAAGATGTAAAGCGCACTACGTAAACGACGTGAGTAATTTCATTCAGATTTCACAGTCCAGAGAAAAATGAATCGTAAAGTAATACATCAGAAGCGAAAACAAAAATTCCACGAAGATCTCAGTAAGCGGAAACAAACACTGAATTCGATGGGATTGGACCAAGCACCGGAAGTCGGAAATAAACAGCAGCTTGGTTTGAGATGTGAAAATCAGGACCAGTTGAAAAACATGTGCGTTAAAACCGCGAAACAAAAAGGAATAAGTTGCCGAGGAGGAAAAAAATGAAGCAGAGTTTTGTCCTTCACGTTGGAGATTCGGTGATATTCGGACGAGTTACGCAGTTGGAACCAAGACCATTCCTTTTCCGCGGATAGTCTCGCGCTCGCTATGGACTCCGACCAACGCCAGAATCTGAAATAAGAAAAACGGTAAATTAGGAAAAAATCATTCGGAGAAAGTACGGAAATAAAATGTCGCTTACGTTGATGAAGATGAGAATTCCGAATACGATGATCTCGACGAAGGCCGTGGTGCGAATGTTGTCCGGAATCTGGAAAATTAAGAACATAAATTCCTTCGTCATTGATAGACTTGAAATGCAACAAAAGTTTTTATAGGTCTCTTGAAAACTCAAAAATCGAATCATTCACTGAAGAAGCCTAATAAATCGAATCCAGACTTAGCTGATTCGAGTCAAAACGCGTGATAAACGCGATAAAAGTTTTCAAATGTATAGATATAGAAGAAAAGCTGAACCAAACGTCTTCTTTCAGAGAAAAGTCAACGATTGACTTCACATGTAACCTCGTATGCGCTGAAATACTTTCTGAAATTTTCAAGGAAAATTGCGAATCTGAAATTTTCATGGAGAATTGCGAAATACGTAATATTGACATGGGTCAGAGATAGATTTTTTGGATGGATCAGTGGATCTTTATTGTTGCGATCTTTCTGATCCAGGTCCAATCAGAATTGAGAAACGAACGGCTTACAAATTCAACTTTGACAGAAGCATTTTGACTTGAAATCATCTTCCCGATCATTCCGCTGGCAAAACTTCAAATCAAATTTTTCAAGACATTTTAAATTTGAGAAATGTTGCACTTTGATCAATACGTTGTTTAGGTTAAAGGATAAACAATGTAATAAGGATATACAGATGTGTACAATTTGGTTGTTCCTGAAGCTTCTCCTTCAGTTGTTCCTGATATTTGCTTGCGTTATTAGTGGTCGCTGATCGCAATCATATAGCAGATATCAAATTTCTGCTGGAAACCGAGTTCAAGTTCCAAACAGGAGAGAATGATATAAAAACTGGTCAAAGCGATTCGCGTAATAATGCTCGGATCTTTTCTTATACCAAGTGTTTTCACGGATCAAGATTTGATCTGATCTTCTGAGTATAAAAGATCCGGCAAGTCCGACTGGCCAATGGCCACTCGTCATGAATAATCCGGTCTGCCCCCTTAATCCACTGATCCAAAACAAAATCTATCTCTGACCCATGTCAATGAACTGCGTTTGCAAATTGATCGAAGTTATCCTTTTGACTTCAGATGGAGGATGATATCAGGTGTGCCAAGCTTTTTCTGAAGCAAACTTTTGCTGCTATTGACCAGTTCGAGACCAAACCATTCGTGATGGCAGAGGCAACCCAAATCGGTTTCGTTGGTAATTTTTTCCTGACTGCTATCCTTGACGCTCATAGGTGGCAATTTGATTTACTGCAGGACGAATGTTTCCCGCCGCCGTTGCCTACGAATTGGCGATATATCTCTTGCGTCATTTCCATGAGATGCCTTGTGATTGGCTGTTCGGGAAGTTTGTCAACGATCAGCCGATACCTGTGATTTCGCTCCAAAGAAGAAGTCCTGTTTGACCACTGGGAGGCATATACTGCTGCATGACCACGAGCTTTGCGTCCATTCGGGTTCGTATTCCAGCAACACGGGCAGCGAAACGAGACCACCCATGATAGCATTCAACAAAATGACATGAGCGGTGTCCTCTGTGCCCAGATGTACGTATCTGATCTCAGTTATGGTATCCTTGAATAACTTTCGTCTCACTGTCTTAGCAAATCGCTCTTGGATTTTACATAGTAAATCGCGAATCTTTTTCATGCCAGATTGTCAGATTTAGATACAAATTCCATTTGATTGCCGATGTGGCTGAGTTTCTTTTTGAGAACATTTAATGGAGATGATCTAGCTACCAACAAGTTTGACTGTTTAGAAAAAGTTGAAGTACCGAATATACACGTTTAAATAGCATCTCCTGGCCCAACAGCTGATCAAAATGACATCTAGCTACAGGGCACCAAATTGCCAATCCGAAGGTATAGTACCTGCCTCCTCAGCTTGCCCATTGCGCGAGATGCTTCATGTCCTCATCTTCATGCTCGTCTGTCTGCTTTCTTCTCGAAGGCCGTGGAGGTGCTTCTCTTCTTCCTAGAAAAAACAAACATGAAAAATAACAACAACTTTTTATGCTCTATGAGGGTTACCAGTTGAGACCGCAATGGGTTCATCAGTCGGAATGGAAGGTAAACGATCTCGACCAGCTGGGACTGCGTTGACCAACTGATTAGCCAGCTCTTCCTGTTCCAGCAACTCTAACTCAGCTTCCAGCTCGGCCTAAAATACAAACATCGATGATGACCTTTCGGTTGTAACTTGGTTCTTCATTGAGCTGAACCCACCTCATCAACGTCATTGCTTAATCCAATAGGATTGGAGATTGCTTCTGAGATCTCAGCGGATACTTCTTGCTGTTCGGCAAGTTCATCCATAATATCATGCACTTCATCCACATTTCTAAAACAAAACCGTAGTGAGTTGATGCAAGGGTTCACAAAGTATGCGGAAATTACAGGTTCTGGTGTGCCGTTTTTAAAGATTTGGCGGCAACTCCCATAATCTTCAGGACCTCCGTGTTGGTGTTCGCGTTTTCCAGCGCTTCTCTCTGGAACTCGATTGTTGACAGCGTCCCATCGATTTGAAGAAGCTGTTTCTCGAAACGCTTCTTTCGTTTCAACGCAGCCAGAGCCACTAGAAATGTAGCAACTAGACGTCAAATACAGCTGAACACATTACCGCTCATTCACGTGGTCACGATTAGCATACACTGTGCTTCACTTACGGCGTTTGTTCTTTGTTCCGTGTCGCTTGGCGTTTGAGAGTTCCTGCTCGACTTTTTTCTCCAAAAAATCCGATTTCTTTGTCAGCATTTCCTCAGTGGTCCGAAGTTGCTGAATAGCGTCTTGAGGTGTGATGGGGCCATCTTTTTTCTTACCCCCTCCAAATGCTTTGCCGATCCAGGACATCTGGATATAATTCTTGATCAATCAACCAATCAAAGGAACAGGAACAGAATTTCACCTCTTGAAAATTTCGAGACGGGTGATAAAAAACGCGACCTTGAGAATGAAGAAATGGCTAATCCAGAAGTGTTTGTCAGCTTTTCCGCTAGCTCAGCTCCCGAAAAGATAATAAGACTGCTCAAGTGTATCAGGTATCGATCGGTGGCAGCAAAGAGAGGGAGAGATAAGACAACTTCAAGTCTGTCGAATGTTTTTCCTTGAGCATAGTGTTTATACTCAGTCAGCAAGAGCTCAAATGAACGGTTAGTAAGTAGTCATCTTATATAATCACTTTGCAGTGCAGTCTCTGGTGGGACTGAGAGAATGCGTTGAGACGATGTGCTTATCGTATAGGGGAGAAGCTTGAGACGCCGTGTGAAAAATGAGCCGAAAAAACTGATCGAGAGCAGGGATGAGTAATGAGAGATGATATGATTCACGATATGATATAAGTCATGCTCACTTGAAAATCATTTTCTATACCTGATCATTAAGCGAGTGTCTGTCACTTTCGGGTCAGATATAACCGGTTCTCAGCTTTTTATTCGGCTGCTTGCCTGAATGGAAACTCACAACGAAACACAAGTGAACTAGAACCGCAAACGTAAGGACATGGCTCACCAGGTTTGCCGGAACCATAACCGATTGACTTTATGCAAACGGTCTCGATGGTAAAAGGTCACCCGCATCGTGCTTTTTGTCGAGAACTGGAATGGCTCAACGTGGTTACGAGTCATGAATTCTGTCGGATCGGACAATAGTAGATGACCCTAGCAGATGAACTGCGGAGAACTTCTTCAAAACAAAAAGAGCTCGTTTAGTTTTGCTGCGTTTTTGAACGCTGATTTCGCATCGTTCCAGTTCAACTCACGGAGCGTTTTGCCACATTTCCCACCCCAAAGAATCACCCAAAACCTGTTTCGAATAGAGAATCACAGTTTGAAAAAGGTCATTGGGAAGACGTTTAGTGCGATTAGTAACGTTCAGCTGGAAGAACTTCGGATTTGTTTATGAGCACGCTTCCCGTTGTCCTAAGAAATAACACGCAGTAGCAAGCAGAATTAAGGTCAACAAACATCGGTTACAGGTTACCTGTATTTCAGCCGGAATCAACAGATGTTATGGCTGCTTTCTGAAGCGTATCAAGCTTCCCTGACGTCCCGTTTATTTGGCTGGAGGGGATCAAAACCGTCGTGGGCAGCTGCCGAAAACGCTCAAAGGTATTCGGTGACATTTCACAAGAACAGATCCCTGAAAATATTTTCTGAAAATACAGATCATCTCCGCGAGTATTGGACGTTAGCGTGATGAAGTGGTTTAAAAGTTTCTTATTAGAGCGTTTGTTCGTTTAGCAGACACACTGGCTACGAGACTGACCAGGGCAGTGAAGAAGTTTTAAGAACCGGCGAGGGGAAAAATACTCTTCCAGCGGGGTGACGAGTGTCATTAAATCAAACACTTGGGTGTACTGTCTGTGACCTTTCAATCTATCACTTCTCCTGTCATACGTCGTCAGTGGCCATGCCGAAAGAGTTCTGTGATTTCTACTGAAAAGTAGGTAAAGCACATGAAGTGTACGAACAACAGAGCAACCATCCGCAAATTTCACAATATGATTTATCTGTGAAGAACGAAATTGTTCTAGAAATCAACACCGCATCCTCAAATTAACGGCTTTCAACACTAGCTGCGCGCAATCAAGTCTGCGGAACTGAAATGAAGTTGCTCGCGTTTTCCACGAAATAATGGTCTCCCTATTGTGACGCAGTGAGGCTCGTCTAACCTCATTCACAATCAGGATGAAAACAGGCAATTATTGTTGCGCAATCGAGTCGATTCTGGTTCCTACCATTGCCATACCCTTGACCTCCAGATATAGTGCTTCCCAGTGTCATATTTTTACAACTGTTTGTCACCGATCGTTCGTTCTCCATAAAACCAGTGGGGATTCCCAGAGAGTTTGACTAAGATGCCCAGAGGATAAGATCGGAAGCCGTAATCCATCTCCATATTCTCAACCTTGATTCCTGACATGACATGCAAGAAAGCCCCACGACTACCCACAAACAATTCATTCAACCGTGTCAACGAATCCCCCAAATGTCCCTGGACCATAAAAGCACCACCGGAAACATCTATCTACCCCCCATCATACTTTGTGGCGTGCATAACAACCATGATCACTCTGCCCACACCTCGCCACCGCTTATGCCTTAAATATCTCCGGGGAGCAGTCAATTGAGCAACAAATTCAACTAACTCCTATTTGAGCCAGCGCAGCTTGGGGTCTTTTCTCATTTCGAACATGTTTCTGTTGGTATTCATGAATCTCCCTTGGATATCTGCAACGGTGAACGTGACAATATTGACCTACGGTTCACCGAGCAACGAACTGATACATGGACTGGTCTACAATGCGCCGGCGTACGAGTTGGCCGTACAGGATCTACGGGATGATTATCACTTCGAAATTGAACACAGATATATCCAACCAGAAGGAGTTAGCACTTGTGAGCAGCTGAACGACAACGCGTATATGGTCGCGGAGTATTATTACAAAGCGCGGAACAACCAGAGCATTTTTGTGATCACTGTTCCTGGTAAGTCACTTCTTCGTTGGCTCGGTGACTTCTTGAAACTAGAGAGTGTTTTTGGCCTGGCCAATGCCGAGACCGGCCATTGAAAATGGATGATATACCAATCTATAAAACTCACTAAAAGAGACTTAGCGCAGTATAGGTTACTACCATTTCAGAAATGATGTAGAATTGTAAAAGTAGAGCGGAAACTGTATTTTCACAGGTTGTGACGAATTAATCCCACTTGCCCACTTGAGTCGAGGTAACGTGTGTCTAGTGGTCTTTGATGGCTAATTGACCCAAACTCCCGTGTGAATTAATTGCAGAATGGAATTCCCTGATACTATCCAGGTTTGGTGCAGAAGACAATCTACATTGCATGGGGCAACGTCCTCTTTATTGTTTTTAGCGGGAACGCGTTCCCAGAGTCCAATCACACTGCCAAATTTCCAACAGCGGTTTCGTTCAGCCCGATTAACTATGCAGTGTGGGCACAGACTTTTGTCGCGTTTTTTGAACACTTCATGTGGCGCTCGGTGTCCATCATTTACGACAAAGATGACAAGAACCCATTTTACAATATGGTGCGGGTAAATTTGGATTCGCTCCTCAAAACCTCAGCACACCACGATTTGAGCTTGAAGAAGTGTGAACTGGTCAACGACATGCTGAATTCCGCGAATGGCAGGCGAGACGGATTAGAGTGTGCACGCAATTCCAGTCGTGGTAAGTGTGCTCGTTTGGCTTCTTTTAAGACTCTGCCCACGTGTGTCCTAATTCCCTTGGACCCCACGCAGCTCGCGTGTCGAAATCTAAACGTTGTGTGTTTGCAGTTATTATCCTCGCTCTTCGCGCTAATGAAACCAGGAGGCTCATGGTAAAACCGTTATGAATAGAATATACGGTGAAATTTTCAATTAGATAAAAACATGCTACTTCAGTCTGCGTACAAAAGATCTAAGATAGTTCTCTTGAAATAAAGGATTTTCCGGCAAAATCTGATTTTGGCCGAATTCCTAGAATTTTTTGTCCCCCCCCCCTCCAAGGGGGGGGGGGGACCTATAAACACACAACACTGGGCCCTAACCGACGACGAAAAAGTATAAAGTATAAAGCGGCCAAAGTATAAAGTATAAAACGCCCATGCGCCCACGCATGGGTTCGGGTGCGTGGGCGTATGGGCGCATGGGTGTGGGCCATTTTTTCCTCCTTCAGTACGGAGCCCTAACCGACGATGAAAAAGTATAAAGTATAATGTGGTAAAGTATAAAGTGTAAACCGCGCATCCATGTACTAGTGTAAGGACGAATGGCAATGGGCACGCTGTTTCAGTAAGGTGCCCTAGCGGTTGTCTTTCTATGTCCCACCCTGTTGTCGTGACCAAGAGAAAGTGGTCAGAATTGTCAAATCTCTGGAAGAATAAGAGATCAAAGGGTACATGAGGGGGACAGTATGCCAGGCCGCCTCAGCGTGGCGGGCATATCGGAATGTGTGCCTAACACACTTTTTCCGGGGATATTTTAGGCAGGGACCCCGCAATGTAGTGCTTTGATCGCTCTACAGGTGATGTGGTGTCCTAGTTGTTTTCAAAGCATGGGTCTCATTTTGACAGATCACCGCGTCGAAACTGAACATGACGACACCGGATTACGTAAGTGGAGTGCAATTCTCAGTCAATTACAGACTTCCATCTTACCGTACATTCTAGGTATATCTGACTGCCGAGCCCTTTCGCAGCCTGAAATTCTACGGCAACCTTACTGCCATTGTTGGAGACGAAGACGATCAGGTGAGTCCACAGAAGTGCAGTCACGAATCGAGAGCGATTACGCAGGCGTGTTTGGTGTACAGATTGCAAAAGAGGCCTTCAAAGGACTCTTCCACCTGACCGGTGCGTGTGTCGGGCTTAACAGTTCGGGTATGGCACGGGCTGTGGAGCAGATTAAACGGAGGAGTGCAGTTGGATTTGGGGTGCAGTACGCTGCTAATCAAGAAGTATGCGTAGTACTCTGTCCCAGCACAAAAGCATGCCCAACTCAACATGTTGTTCACAGCCTAACGAAATCGTACTGGCATCGTACTTATCCATCAAGGCTTTCGGAGAGGTGAGTGGGGTTTTAGTAACTGCATCATGCAAGTCCTAGTGGGCGAAATTCTGTTGAAGGAAACATTCAGTAGACATACCGTATAATAAATCGGTCACGAATGAATCAGGTTCAGACGGAATTCTTCAGTCAGCCAATGATTGTTTCGAACAAAGTGTCCAAGTCACCCAAATAGTTGTCATGTCACATTGAGAGAAGCGTGTGTAGGAAAGTTCAACGGAACGCTCGCTTTTCGGCTTTGGAATCCAGGAATAAAAAGCATCTTTTGATTCTTTCAACTAGCTTTATTTTATGCATCAAATACTTAAGTGACCTTTGCAGTAGTTCATTAAAAGAGGCAAATCCTTCGATGAAACTGGGTTTGAAAAATTCAATCCACTTTACTTCCACGCCGACATGTATAATTGTGGCACATAATTTGGTGATCTCAATCAATTGACTTTTTAAGGTGCTCAAAAAAGCGATCGACGCAAAAAAGAACGTCAGTGATGGTCGAGTGCTAGCGGAGAATCTCATCTCTCCCGCCATGTACGTGGATGGACAGGCGATCACGTTTGATACGGGAGGTGACCGAATGAAGGACATTTGCATCAGACAATACGATAACGAAACAGACACGTTTGTTGTATGTACCTCACCACTTTTCCGCAAACACAGCTGATAACGACCATTTCATTACAGACAAAAATGTATTACGATGCCAAAGTGCTCAGTAAGTACCTTACCAAGCAAGGTGAGCGCTTGGAGATCACGTGGAGAACACAAGATGGCGCAGCCCCACCGAATCAACCGAGATGCGGATTCCTTGGAGACGATCCTATTTGTAAAGGTCAGTTAACAACCTTCAAAATAAATGTGTTCGCTACTAATAAACAATTTCCAGAGCGACCAGCGTTGGATATAGGGACAACAGCCGGAATTGCCGTAGCGGCCGTCATATTCGCCATTCTCATATCACTTTGTGTCACATGGTTAGAGACCTTTTTTCTCGCTTGTTTACAACCTTCCCTGACCGATTTCGTCATAGGCGGCTACGAAGAGAATTTTCGTTAAATGATGAATGGTGGAGGATCGAGAAAAATGCACTGGCTGTTCCGGTGACACGGAATGTAAGATCGCTTGTCTGATGACCCGTGTGCCTTTACTACAGGGAAAAGTTTGTATAGGGCTCGCTGGACGCAATGCTTTTCTTACAGTTTTCGAGACCCAACACTGGGACCAAATCCAGAAGACAGATGTTTATGTCTCGTATTGAACTCTAACTGCTCTTGCCTTGCTTTTATCAAATTGTCCTTCGGTCACACTCTGCTTGAGTGATCCCTGTACAAATCTTTTGTATGAATAGCTGAGTGAACAAAAAATCTTTCCAGAATAACAATATGTCCGAATGCTCCGGGTTTTCCTTATCAACCATGGGTAGCGACCCGAAACATCTGCGTCGCTACAAAGGCATCAACGTCTGGGTGAAAAAAATGTCCGTCACCAGAAACTTCACCGCCGATCGTCACACCAAGGTTGCGCTTAGAGAGGTTCGTACTCTTTTCAAAATCTGACGATGTCTCTGTTGGAACTGCACATTTTGATTTATAGTTGAAACAGGTCAACCAGGATTACCTGGCCAGTTTAATCGGCATTGCAGTCGAGCCTGGTTATGTCCAGTTTGTTTATGAATTCTGCTCAAAAGGCAGCCTGCTTTCTCTGCTTACGAGGATGAATCTTGACTGGGAATTCCGAGCGGCCGTCATCAACGATCTAATCGAGGTGAGCTGTGTTTCCGTACAGTAATATCCTTATTTGGCTAAACGAAACAATCAAGCAGACATCTCAATCAAGGCGGTATACTCTGCAGTCCCGGAGATTTCCAAAATCACTCCTCTCGTTTTTGGGGG
>JAQIWT010001101.1:0-12525 GCA_034696485.1 Isohypsibius dastychi | reverse complement strand
CCCCCCCCCCCCCCCCCCCCCCCCCCCCCCCCCCCCCCCCCCGAAAGTAAAACGAACCTTAAGGCCCTAAAACTGTATTTTTTTCCAAAGAAACATGAAGTTTCTCATTTTTTTTGTGGTTTTCGTCAATGACTTTATTTTCAATTGTCACCTAAGCTTCTATGGCTAAATGATCAATATTGGTGCCTTCATACGGCATTCCCCGACTTCCGAGGTGCAGCAATATGCTGTTTACACAGCATTATTGATTTTAACATGTATTTCTCAAAAGCCCATGGGCTTCTATTTCGGACAGGCTATTATTTCGATGGAAGGACCCGAAAGTGGGCTTCCATTACGGGGGGGGGGGGCTTTCATAACGGGGGGGGGGGTGGGTATTTCGGGTAGTACGGTACTGTACTTCAAAATTCTTCGATCTTGAGTTCCGCATAAATGTCGCTACGATCACCTACTACATAGCGTTCCCTGTTCAGAGCAGATACAAAAACAAGCGGTTAGGGACTCACATTCACAGATGTTCTGATATCCGCGCTTGACGCATCGGCCGCGCTCTTCTGCGCATCTCTCTCCTGGCAAAACACATGGGCATCCAATGGTCGCGTTGGCGGAAACCGTTGTGGGTGCACATTCTGGACGATATGTGTTGTGGGAGGGAATGTCATAGCCATATAGCATGAACACTCTTAACACGAAAGCAAAGCACAGCAAGAGTTGAGACATTTCTTCTCAATTATTTTTGAAATCACTGAATCTGAAAAGAGAAAAAACCAAGCTTGTTATGTACGTTTTCTCTACTGATGCTAAACAAGATTATTTGACAATGTGGCGTCTTTGGGTCGGTCCGTGTTGTCTGTGTTGAGCCTATGTCACGGAGTCAGACTATCGCCAAGACATCGAACGTTTGGGTGTCGACCGACCGACGTCGATGGCCAGAAGAACTGAGATGCCTGGAGCAGGTGCCGTTGTTAGTTGAAAACAATCACTGAAAACGCATAAAACGAAAGGAAAACGAAAACGAAAGGAAATTTCTAGTTTCAGTTCTCCTTGGTTGTTTTTCTTCACGTTTAACAAGGACGATCACACTAGACTGAGGGATTCAAGAAGATACATTTTCTGAATCGAACTGTCACTTGAGTTGCTTCTTACATCCTTTATTATTTAGTGTGCTTGATATGCGTCAACAAACCAGCAATAGTTCAAATTCGCAGAACAATCCATTCTTGTAACTTTTTAGATTATTTTCAAGGTTGTCCCGAGATACACGACTGTCATACTGCGAGTTTTCTAAAATTAGTTCAGTTTTTGGGGATTTGATCAGTTTGGAGTAAACCACGAAATTTGAAAGCAGCTTCGGTAAGGCGGGTGGTTTGGTTCGTCAAATGCCGAAAAGAGGATACCATCGTGTTAGGAGTATATCACGGTTTTGCCACTTATCCTGTTACAACATCAGCTTTGAATACAAGCCGAACGGAGCTCATGAGGGCAAAACCTTGATCTCTGGCGTAGTTTCTACATTATTTTGACTAAGTGTGTCTGGTCGGTGTCAGAACCAGATTCGTTACTGTTTCCAAAATTGACTTTGGAAACAAATTAACGTGAGTTGAATTTAGATTAACGAATCTGATATTGATCCCTTGTCCAAAGCCAGCATTCTGTTTGGCTGTCGTTCGTTGGCGATTGATGGTGATTTACTCTACCACGGCACATCAAATGGTTGAAAACCGATCAGTTGTCTTGAAAGAGATGAAAGAATGAAAGTGATATATAATCCACGTGTGGACAGTGTGAGAACAGAGCTCAGCTGTGTTTGAACTTTGGCGAAACCCGACACTAGCATCTGATGCCTTGAACCTGAAATCGTATCACACTTTCCGCTGGCTTGAAGTGTGGTGTGAGTGCGCCGCAACTTATCAAGAGTGGATTATGGTTCATCTTTCTCTCTTTCTTCTACGTCCGTGATTCACATTACTCACATCAGCTTCACCTAGTTGTTCATGTTGCTGCGTGATCCGCGTCGTCGAACGTGCGCCCAGACTTTTTTCCATCTTTTCCATATTTACATCTGTTATCCAGTAAACCACACATTTTAATGCCAAGGCTTGACCTTATCTGAACTCTGGAGCAATTCCGAACTTCTCAACTTCACGTCGAATATGGATCACAATGGGTGTAACCGTAGAATGGTGTCAAGTCCGTGATGAGAAGAAGCTGACAGTTATGTGGAAAGGTCTTATTTTATCTGTCTTCTTTGCCGTTTTCATTAAAACAAGTGTTGCTCAAGGTACTGTGTATTTTATTCTTACCTCGCTGTTCATGTTCCATTTGTGACAACTGTGTTGTAGATTGTTCATTTTATCATCCAAATTCTTCGGAGCTGTATATTTCCGCGTTTTTTGGAGTACCGGAAAATGTTTCAGTTGGTGAGTTGTCGTTTCTGAGCCCCTGCAAATGGGTGATCAATTTGCGGAGGTGTGAAGTTTGCCATTAATTTATGCAGGAACGGTAATCGCCAGAGCAGACGCCCGGATTGCGTTGCGCATCAATCTGACGGCGGAGGAGAATAATGAAGTTGCTATTCTGCTGTTTGGGATCATTATCCGTGACAACACCAGCGTGGAAGTTGTGGTGCGCAAACCGCTGAACAAACTCCTGGTAAGCCCCATTCAAACAAGGCTGAATTTCAGTCGGGAGACGTGCTCAACTCCTGCTCAATATACCGACCCAGATTCAGTTGTTGACCCAAAATATTACTCGTACCCATCTTTGATGCGAATTGTGCTTGTTCTCGGTGCATTCAATCGTTTGCACAGTTTCAAAAACCCATATTTCAGTGATGCAATAATATATCACACGGCCCACTACGTATTTTTGCTTTTTTTATTGGTTATTCGTTGTTGATGGTTCGAGTTGCTTTATGATTGCTATTTTTTTAAGAAATGTTTAGTTCAGTGCATCATTCCCTGTCTCGTCTATACGGTGACTTTGAAATTTGCAAAGGAAATGTCGTTTTATATCCGAACTGTACTGTATTCACATACTTTTTTTTGTCATGCATGGAGAGCCATTCGGAATTCATGAGACGTTGTCAGAAATTCAGGCGCTGATTGATCTTTAATTATCCACCATCTGCAATAATCACTCTGTACTTTTGATAGCCCGTGACCAAATCACTCTACTTCAAGCTGGAATGCACGGGTCCAAGTGGAACTTACTCTCCGTTGCCCTTCCTGATCACAATTCAGGACGTCAATGACCACGCACCGGCATTCGAGTCTGATTCCTATCAAACACAAATCAGTGAGTTTCACAACATTGGCCAGCCGCTCAGCTTGCGACTGAAAGCATTTGATGGCGATTTGCCGAATACCCCAAACACCGAACTTCATTATTCGATCGCGGTAATTGCACACAGTCATCACAATTTTTTGTCGAGATTTTATGATTTCGGTGTCGTATAGGAATCTGCTGATTCTGGATATTTTGTGATACGAAATCCACTAGAGCCAGTTATCACGCTGTCACGCAAACTGGACTATGAAACAGGACCGAAGAACTTTTTATTAAACGTGACAGTCTCTGATCGTGGTAGCCCTCCACTGACCAACTGGACAGAAATCCAGATAAATGTCCAAGATGAGGATGACCAGAACCCGGTGTTCTCCCAGCATCTCTACGAAGCGACCATCGTCGAAGAACTCGATGTACGCTGGGTGTTCTAACAGAATTAATTTATCTATATACACGATTAGCTTCCCGCCCCGACACCAAGCAGCTTTAAAAGAATTTGAGTTAACTTGACAAAGAGTGTTGTTTTCATTCCAGGAATTCAAACCAGTGGTGAAGGTCCAAGCCTGGGACGGTGACTTGGGTCAGAACAGTGAGTGGTTGTTGTTGCAATTTGTGGTCAAGGTGTCCACTTCTGCCACTTGTATCTCAATTGTTGGCAATTACAGAAACCTTGAAATACGAGATCACAGATGGCTCGAGAGCATTTGTTGACAACTTCATAATTGATCAAGTGACCGGCACTATCTCCTTGCTCAAGTCCGTGGACCGTGAAGCTCTTCCTGCTTCGTACATGGGATTCATTACGCTCTGCGTTCAGGTAGAGAATTTAATTTGAGCGAAGAAGCGAAACTAATCGAGAGAAAAGAATAGTGTGCTTATAATGTTCTTATATTTATTTTAAAACCATGTTGGTTTTCAGGCGTCCCAGACTGACGACATTTCCCGTACAGCGTCCGCTACCGTGAAAATTTTCGTTGAAGACATCAATGATAACGGTAAAGACAAGGCGAAGTAGATTGGTCCGTGGTATCGTTGATCGCAGATATTCAACCACATGTCGCTTTCAGGTCCAAAATTTCTCGAAAAACAAGTCACGAAACAGATTGATCTGCTGCCTTCTGTGCTGGATCTCAAATCACTTGATCTGATACATCTGACGATCTCAGATTTGGATACAAAAGAAAACAGTGGGTTCCGGGTATTCGTCAAAACCTTGGGTCACCATATTGCGAACGCAACGACCGGCTTGCTGGTTTTGGATCCTTCCGAAGGTGTCAATCAAGTTGTGGTTCTTCGTGCCCTGAACATCTCTTCCATTCTGAGCCAGCTCGGTTCAGATTTTATGATCAAAATTATCGCTGTCGATTCCACGAGAAACAAAAGGGAGCTCATGAAATCTAGATCTGGCAGCGATGAGTTATCTGACTCAGGTTAGTAATAACTTTGAAAGAATAAATCGATTGGATATTTCAAAACGCTGCCACTCATTCTACGCTGAGACAATAATAATTCTCACCGATTTCTTCGTTTTTTTTAGCGACGGTACATTTGAAATTCAATTATCTTCCCGGTTCCGCAAGTGATCTGAATCTCCCGGCAGACGCTGCGGCGTTCATGAGCCAATATCCAGCTACTCTTTTGATTATCTTTGGATCGTTCATATGTTTGTTGTTGTTAGTGATAGTTATCATGGCGGGTGCCTATCACAATTTGAGAAAACAGCGTCAAGTTCATCCGTTCTCGGTAGCTGGCTCCACAAGGAGCAGCGTGACTGTATCGCCGATTTCTTTGTTGACTACTGACACCGAAAGCCAAGCCTGAAATAACAGTACTGCTATTGACATCCATTATGGGACCCGTTCGGTTGACCTAGCTCACAGTTGTAGTCTAGCCGACTTGGTTTTTGCTAGCTAGTTTAGGTAGTCCTTACGGTAACGTTTTTAACCGTGATCCTCGGACGAATGGATTATTCAACGGAAAATGGACACGGAACACCATCCCCACGCGGTTTAAGCCCCCCGGTGGTATACAACCATATACAATACCATATAGAAGGGCAACACCGTGTAAAACAAAATTACGGATGATTAGGTTCCAGGAACAGGAAGAAAGCTCTTATGTTTGCTTGTAAAACTCCGGCTGACGCTAGTGTAGTCATGAACCGGATTTGGTGCAATCATTTTATCCGCTTGACAATGAGCCTGACTTTCTGCTTTGCTGGAATGAAAAGGTTTACAATGGCCTACTTTTTCACATCCATGAACTGTTATCTACGCTTTAATCGTTTGACAGATAGGGCCGTCAGCTCAGCTGTGCGCTATTGATTAATGTCAACACTGCAAACTAGTCTTCCCTTGCACGCTTGTATCTGATTCGAATTATTTCTACTACAGTTAAATAAATGTATTTCAAAGAAGCCCTTGTATTGCTTGGATGTTTGGCTGAGGTGGCATTTGGTATGGGAAGGCAGCCACCGCAAACCATCGATCCCGCGTTCCACGAGGACATTCTTACTTCATTTCATACCCTCTATCACAATCTGGTCGACATTGCAGAAGCGGATTCAGCGTGGAATACGAACGTAACTTCCAAATGTGCAGAGAGCATCCAGTTTATCATTGATGGAGTTCGACAAAAATCCCGACCGGCCCTGGAATGTAACTCAAACCTCCGCTCTAGTCTAGTGAACTTTATTGTAAACGTTGTTTGTTTTAGTTTTGGATGCCATGGGGAAACCAGAGTCGGGTATTCTCGATGGAAATCTAGTGTGGCTTGGCTCCTTCCCCCAATGTCGATCCATCAAGAATGTTCCGAATAGAAACGTATCATATAGCGGCAAATATTGTTTGGCTACCATTGGCCGGCCAGAAGATCGTGGTGAAAATGTAAGGGAAATACCTGATCATCAATTTTGATCTTTTTATTTCTGCTGCTTTTGCTGTAGCAAGTTGTAGGATTTCGTTATGGATTATGCGTGCCTGATATTTGTGACGATGCGGACGTTCGACAGCTCGCTGAAAACGGTGTGACCTTTCAACCTGTCCCTACCAAAATAAGTTTGAATTTGTACAGTTGTGGCCGAACTCAACAACATGCTGAATTCAACGAGAGAGGTTCGCTCTACTGTGTGCCAGCCGGATAAGGTGGAATATGACACAAAAGCAGTTGTTCTGTTGTAAGTTGATGCAGTCACTCAGAGATGTCAGAAATCAGACAGTTGGTGATTTTCAGGACCATTCTTGGTGTTTTTGGAGTCATTCTGATCGCTGCTACTTGCTTTGACATTATGATACAAAGCCGGGCACTAAAGCCCAAGGCGGATGATGATGAGGCACCTCTGTTGCAATCACCAGTTGATGCCAGATCAGCCACCAATGGAACCAAAAGTAAGCGCTTGAAATTCAGCTCTTTTGCATGGGTTCTCAGCCACATCCTTCTGTTTCCAGATATATGGGCCGAGATCCTGTTGTCGTTCAGTCTGTACTCAAATTCCCGGAAAATTTTCCACATCTCCAAAGCTGACAACTCGCTGTCGTGTATACACGGAATAAGATTCCTCAGCATGACATGGGTTATAATTGGTCACTCATACGCCATGGGCTACATCAGCACAAGTTCGAAATAACCGTTTCTTCCGAGAGTGTATTCGCACGCGCAATACGGTCAACTTTACAGGGAACATGTTCATCGCATCAGATATCATGGGACTCTTCTGGTTCCAGCCGATTTCAAATGCTTCCGTATCGGTTGACACGTTTTTCGTCATGAGGTATGTCGTGACGCCATGAATTATTTTCAATGAAACGAGTTGCAGACTGGATACATTTCAGTGGTTTGCTGGTGTCTTATCTGTTCGTCTTGAATTACGAAAAGACCAAAAAGCTGTCGGTGGTCTACTTCTATTTACATCGATATTGGCGGTAAGCTTCAACTTCAGAAGTTTCGTCATTTCAATCACAGATTAACTGGCTGTTTAGAATAAGTGCCGTTTATGCGGTTCTGATGGCGGTTTATGTCGTGTTATTCCGTTACTTTGCCACTGGACCACAATGGAATCCAAATGGTATTCCGGAATTTGAAAACGACAATTGTCAAGAAAATTGGTGGACGAACTTTCTCTACATCAACAATCTTGTCAACGTTCGAAGCATGGTCCGTTATGACCTAACGCTTGATTTCGATTTATGCATCGGTTTTTCCGTGGCTAAAAATCTGAATCCTGATTTTGTAACTTATCCGTATTAACATGCGTCAATTAATCGGGTTTGGCTTTTCAGTGTATGGGATGGACATGGTATCTCGCAAACGATATGCAGTTTTACTGGATCAGTCCGTTGATCCTGTTTCCATTGGTCAAGTAAGACTTTCCGTTTCACCGATCACGTTTGTGTTCAATATGTCCGATACAGACGGCGCAATGTCGGGCTTCTTTTTCTTGCTGTGATATTCGCCGCTCACATAGTCACCACAGCGGTGATCCTGATGGAAAATGACATCCGCTTCCCAAGTCAGATTGGAAATGGTCCAGCGACGTATGATACAATCTCTCAGTAACTCACTGTTTCTCACGACGTCTTTGAAGTTGCTGTTTTCAGGCAAGGCGATCCTGTTCAAAACGATCTATACTATAACACCTACTACACAAAACCATGGACCCGCATCGGACCCTACCTTATTGGCATGCTCTGCGGATACATTTTAGCATGCTGTCGAAAAAACAACGCACCTCGACTGAGGAGAGATGTTGTGTTCATCTTGTGGATGATCGCGACAATTTCGGCGCTGGCTGTTGTTTATGGCCTTTATGAAGTTAATAACGGGACCAAGCAACTAACACTGCCGGTTGCAACTGTGTACAACGTACTACGTCGCAACGTGTGGGCGGTGTGTGTATGTTGGGTCATCTTCGCTTGCGTTCAAGGTTACGGAGGTGCGACTCATCACGTTCGACATTTGACGTGTGAAACAAGGGGTGATTTTTTCAGGATTTATTAACACGATCCTTTCGTGGAATGTTTTCGTTCCATTGAGCCGGCTGACATACAGCTGCTACTTGATTCATTATGCAATGCTTTTTTTATACTTTTCTTCCCGGACAACCACCACCGATTTTTCGCATTTAGAATCGGTATGGTTAACCCGTCTGCGAGTTCTATTGATGACCATTTTTGTGGCACAGATATATGTCTTCTTCGGAACGATATCGATCACCTATGGATTCGCATTCATCTTCAGCGTCGGCTGCGAAGCGCCGCTGCTCGGACTGGAAAAGATCTTGAAAAATCGACTTGGCCGGTCAAAGTCAAGCTGAACTGCCTCATCGGAAGCTACCATACTGTAGATTTGAGCAGCATTTTTCTGATACTGATTTTCTGTGATCTTTAATATCATTAGAGGAACGTAATTCATGTTAAAACCAATTTACAAATAAATTCTGTAGCCAATTCATTTTGTGTGCTGTCGGGTTCATCTGCCGGCCTTGATAGGAGTACGCGGACGAGAGTCTAAATATATTTTTGAACCGCCAACATTTTGATCAAACATAAAAGAAAACAAGAGCAATTAAACCACAAACTCTTAATTCCCAGTACAATTTTAACACAGAAAACGGGATGGGGATATCCACGGGTAACTCTCCAGTGAGGGATAAACAGCCTGGATCATGGATTTTGGACCAGCCCCCCCCCCCCCACATATCCCCCACCGAACAGTTGTGTATTACAGAATATTTGAGACATTAGGAAATATATCGTTTTCTGCCATAAAACTAGCGAAAAAACCCCCTTCAGCGTAGAATCCAGTGAAAACAGCGTCGTGGAATAGCGGAATAACGTGCTGATCAAAATTGTGGTCATTGTACAGTTGTTACTAGCAATCGACAATCTTGTAATTCGAAAATCCCAGCCGATGGCTTGCCAGCTTTTGCCCTGAACTGTGCATCATCCGGACACTTTTCATACAGGACATATCGGGACAAATGACTAGCCGGCCACTCGCTACCGTTCGGACTGACTCTAACCACTGCAGCAAAAGAGTGGATCCAGGAAGGGAGATAGAGAAAATGTGATGGTAGTACTGTACATGCTCTCTCTCTCGTGCGTTGGGTGGATTTTTCGTTTATTCCCAATCGCCAAGCCAGTGGCTGACATCTGCTTTGCTTGTCTCGCCAGCTCTGAAGTATTGATTTTCAATGTTCCATATTCTCTCGCAATCCAAGATAGAATATTTCAGCTGACAAACTCAATTACCATTTCCATCAGCCGTGGACAATGTTGGAGCAAATCGAGAGTCTTGTCATGATCGTACCACTTTTGATAGTGATCCCAGGACTAACGTGTTTTTGGAGTAGCGACAACATGGTGAACTACTGTTACATTTACCCGTCAACCACACAGATCCAGCTGGTGCGAAATGAATTTTAATGGTTTGTTTAGAACTTCATTTTTTCACAATATTGTAGTCTGGCCAATTAAACATCTCGGATAAACATCAAACTGCAAATTTCACGGTGGCTCCGCAGTTTTTTGGAGTGACCGCCACTGTGAATCCCTTCGGAGAAGCATCGTTTTCTGGACTGTTGGTGATAACTGATTTTTTGGCAGTTAGATTTATCCAGCCAAGCGAAGAATTTGTTCTGGTCTTCTCCAACTCGTTGGATTCGAAGAATTTGACGGAGGTTCGTCAAAAATCTGTTGGGCTCTTGCCATATACTGAATCGAGCAAAATGCCTAGAGGTTGAATTTATTTTGAATTTGTTTGGAATGTTTGCTGAATGAATGCTGCTTGTGAGTCAACACCAGTTGTACGTTCCCGAACTGTCATGTAATTCGAAACGTCGCCAAGTTTTCGAAGAGCTGAAGGCCCTGATTGAAACATTTGTCGAAAGAAAATGGTTTCTACCGTAGATGATGCAGCTGGATGTTCAACGACCTCCGATAGCAGTGATTTTGCTGACCAATGAAGCGATGTGGAACATATCGGAATTCGAACATCGTTTTGGAATCCTGCCTATTCCACTTACCATTCTTGAGAAGAACCAAAGTCTCCTCTTCCAGTCTGTTCTCCAATCCACAGACGTCACCAAAGTAAACGTGTGTGCTACACCAAAATACAAATCCACAGCCTGCAGTAACGTGAGGGTCACGTTAATATTCCTATCTACTTTTTCGGTCGTGGGTGCTGATATGCTTTTTTGCGTCTTCGTTCTTGAGAAAACAGTTCGTCAACCATCATTTTGATATAGCCGAAACACTGCAATGCCTTGTTGCTGCAGGAATTTTGTCAAAACTTGGCGAAAAGAATCACTCGTTCGCGGAGGAGGACAGTTCTTGCCCGTCAGCTAGTGCGCGAGTTCGGTGTTCCAAACGGCGAAGATTGTGCTATTTGCCGAGAAAGTTTTGAGTATGGGGACCTGGTTCGCTCTTTAATTCACTGCAAACATGGTGAGTTCAGTGCCTCTCTGTACGCACTGGTGACATGAATTTTGCCTTCGTAGAATTCCACACGGCGTGTGTTGATCCGTGGATAGAAGTTCAAGGTATCCTGGAATGTCCGTTTTGCCGCCAAAAGCTCTGAACGCTTCATAGCTCACAGCAAGAGTGCGACCAGATTTGAAAAGTGAATGACTTCAATGTCTTGTCGATGGTCTGTTCGAAAAGGCCAGTTCGATGTGGTCCCATATACAGTACAGTAACACGTTTTTTGCAAAGACTTTTTGAATTTGATTTTAGCTACTCGTTCTGAATTTTGTGGTGTAGAATATGGCGCAGATATTCATGGGCCGAATTCAAAGGGTCAAAGCTGTCCGCATCTGTCACCACTCGTTTTCCGTGATCAATACTTGCGATCAATCACTTCATTTACTTTAAACTGAGCCATTTTCTAAACTCGGTTCATCATCAGATATCTCCGCATTCAGTCGACGATGTTGGCAAATGTTCGTAGCACCCGCTTTGAAATCGAAGAAAAAGTTGTAGATCCAGGTGTGGATCTAGTAATTTCAGCGCGTTCCACATGATTTCATCTACTCATATTGTTTCTGCAGTCTTAACGATAAGATGGTTCAAAGGGTCTATTATATCTCCAAATGTCTGAGCCCTGAAGGTATCTTGATCTTTCACGGGTATTGCAGGGAAAGATCTGAAATTCACCTAGACAAACAACTTTGTTGAGGCTCCAGCATTAACCTGTTAGTCTGATCATTGTTCTGAGCCAAAGAGAAATGACATGCCCAATTAATTTTGACTATTTATTCTGCGTGATTTCTGACCGGTTTGATCCGCTTAAGACACATCATACCAATCACGTTCTTTTGTTGAGCCCCATGGTGTAACTTGCAAGGCACTAGCGCAAGACGTTTCCTCCAGAAAAGTCCTGACAAGCCGTAAAGCAAGCGTCAGCGTCTCTATTGAAGATGCCTTGCAACTTCGATACGTTCTGCTTTAGCTCTCTTTATGCTTTCTTCGTTCGTGGCAGCTATGAAGTTTCTTATAGTTTTATTATGCCTCTTCACAGGCTGCCGTCCGGACTCTGTCACCACTTCGACTAAGCGCCTTCCATGGATTGTTGTTCCAGGAAGTCTTAAGATTATAACTGTGTAATAACTGTCTGAGAATTTCCAATGGCTGACCTTTCGATTTGACTCTTGAAAGGAAGGAGTTATTCCAAAAGAATCTCTTGTATGGGATGCTCTTGATATCCTCCGTGGTAAATGGTTGACTACAGAGGAGAATTTACATTGATCGCAACAGCTACTGTATACCTGGACGAGATTATCCATTCAACGCTAACATTCCGGACAGCGATGTCATTTGCTACTCATTCAAACAACCTTGTTACTATGCTGACACCAGTTCACAGAGTAGATGTCAGGCTTTGCATCGATGTGACGGAAATGGGCCACGTACTCACTATTTGTGCACAAACGGGAGCGTGAATTTTAACTTAATGTTGCTGCACTTATGGTAGTGGGTTTTTCTATTCACACATCCACAGATTGGTTAGGAAAAGAAGAGTTGACAGTACCAACTGTGTTTAATATACCAACGGTGATAAGTTTAAATCTCTCCCCCCCCCCCCTCCTCCCGAAAACTCACCTCGGAAGACTTCACCACGAAGTAATGACTAGATTATGGTCTGTAGTCACTCAAAAAATTGCTGTGCAACCCGCTCGTGCTACTCACGACGTCCGGAGGCTTTTCATCATAATCTATCTTCTTGTTTTTAACGATATTCAAA
>JAQIWT010001100.1:0-12532 GCA_034696485.1 Isohypsibius dastychi | reverse complement strand
TTAGTCCTTGTTTGAGTTGTTGATTCAGTAAAGTTCTAGTCTGTTACTTTCAGTGACCCTGATCAAGTTACTATTAGTTAACAGTCTTATCAAATCAGAATAATTAAGAAGGTTCCTGCTTTCATGTTCCAGTAACGCATCACCGCGAACCGGAAGGTGAGAATGGATCACCTGGCCAGCTTCATAAATGATCCGCACTCACATCCCCTCCTTTCCTTTTGGAACATCTTCTATTTGAAACATTTTCTATTCCGAAAATTTTTGGGGAGAGGGTTCGAATCTTAGGTCTTTGGTGATGTTCGGATTCGAAATTTTGTCAACGTTGGTGAGGGATCTCTCTGAAGTTGTTGGTGGGTCGAATATGTACGGAGTGTTCGATCGCCTTGATTGACCACTTGGGTTAGAAAATAAACGTTTTAAAATAGTTATCGTCCATCTATGAAGTGTTGCCGGCACAACCGTGGACCAATCAATTAGTTCAATAAGATATCGAAGTAGGAGTTGAAGGAAGAAGAACCACATCGAGTGGCATATATAGGTATACAAGATAACGGCTCGGCTTCGCCTCGCCCGGAGTTCTGATTTTTAAATCCGTTTGAACGATCAAAAAATGGCTTTTCATTTGACATAGCGCATGTCAGTTAATAACTGAGAAAACAATATCCTTGTGAGGGCCAAGTCAAAGGCGAAGAAGGAACTGTTTGTATACTAAGATTGTTTATACTTCTCCGATAACTGTATGATATTTTGCTGAACTCAAGCACGCAAGAATAAACAGGCAGTTTATATTACCCATGATTCATGCCCATGGCTTAATAAACGAATGCAACGTGTACATGAGAAAATATCAGCCAAGCAAAGAACCCAGATTCGCAAGAATTGTAGTCTGATTATTTTGGAGTAACATTTCGATTTCCGACGAGCACGTTTTTGCCGATTTCTGGAACTGTCATCCAAAGAATGCTTGATGTTTGGGTGACAAACCGGTTCTGATTCCTTAATTTAGTCTCGATTAAGCTCAGGTACGCTAGTTGGCACCTCGGTATCGCACTCTGGTAATTCGGGAGTTTTGATGCTAGATGCAGATCAGACCTAATACAACCAGATTACGCCACATCATCGAAGTACCTCCTGCAACACAGATCCTTGTTCTATCTTTCGATCTTTCTTCTATCTTTCTATCTTTCTTACCCCTCAGTGGTTGCCCATTGCTGAATCGCCTTATTCTTTTTCCCCTCGGTTGGATAACATAATCCAGCTCCAGCCTTCAAAATAATGTTAGACTCGAGAAGTTTAAGGTCGGTAAAAACAAAGACCTTGGTCTTATTTCTTGGTTTGAAAACTCGTGCCGATAAATGAAAGTTTACGAAAGACGACATGTCAGATTGACTGACTTTATTCACCAGTTTTTCAATGATAGAGACTTCAAAAGGTTCTTCCACAGTATCGCCACGTAAACACACATCCCGACGAAGCTGTCTCATTGCAGTCTTCGTCAACCAGTCCAATAATACCTAGTGTGCCAGAGGTTCAGACTTGAATTATTCGTCAGTTGGAACAACAGTCAATAAATTTGCTGGTTTCAGTTGCTGGTCGTGCATTCAGCAGCTCATGAACTTGTCCATTGCTAGGATCTTAATCTCTTCTGATCTGATTACGGTACGAAGATCTGCTGACAGGATTTGTTGTTGTTCTGATTGATGTCTGTAAAATCCATCATGAAGTTCCGTAATTTACCGCTCAATCGCCCGGGTCATTATTCAGAAGGAAGCAATTTTTTCAAATTGTCACGTGACCGACTATTATTTAGCGGTGGCCAAATAACGGTATACATCGAAGCAGCCCGAGTTTTTGATCAGCTACAAAAACTGGTCAATTACTATCTGCGTAGAACAGATAGAATCTGCGAATCTGTCCGTCCATCAAAACAGTGTGCTGAAGGATAGGTGATACAACGTCATTAATAAACTATGATTCTATGGGTGAACACTGTTCATATCAACGGTTCGTGAAGACTGACCATTAGGCATACGGTGGTAGACTTGGCCCTGCACAATAAGGTTCGAGGGACCACCAAGGATGTGATGGTAATATTTTTGCCACTCACTCCGATTACACTAAATGAAAAAAGATTATTGATGGCCCGTGAAGATTTTTGCACTTCCCTTCTGGAATTCAAAATGTCTCGCGAATCGTGTGGGATAGTAAGGATTTGAATAAAGTCCTGTGGATTTTTGAGGCCCTTGCCACAACTGAAAGAAGGTGTTTCAACGTTCATCACTGACTGTGAGACACCACAACGATAGCAAACTCTCCAATCTGTGACTAAAACACTCAAACTTGATCATGTTGGTGTGGTCTGGTACAGTCCGACCAACTTTTTCGACCGAGAGAGGCTTGGGTTTGAGTTTTTTGGGAACCTTCGTAACACGGCGGGCGAAACGTTTTCTTCGCTTATCACTACAGGAAGCTTGCGATGAACATTTCCGTTTAATAACAGGCATAAAAACAGAAAGAAAAAAGCTTTCCATGATGTCGAAGAGTGGACACTGA
This sequence comes from Isohypsibius dastychi, assembly GCA_034696485.1. NCBI lineage: Eukaryota > Metazoa > Tardigrada > Eutardigrada > Parachela > Isohypsibiidae > Isohypsibius > Isohypsibius dastychi. Next base: position 9,979 of record JAQIWT010001100.1, on the reverse strand, counting down.
AAAAAAGTTTATGATATGTGCGAGTCAGCGCAATCAACGCTGATCTCGCCAAGGAGGAACAGCCAGGCTTTTTTCACATAATCGACCTTACATGCACTATGGCTGATTCCGTTTCAGCAAATTTCTGTTTACTTGCAAGCCAGTGCAATAAACGCACACCTCGCCAGGGCAGAACAGCAAGAATTCTAATGATCAAATTTCCATAAACAATGGCTGATTCGGTTTCAGCTAAGGTTAAGATCTCGAAGTGCTTGACGTAAACTGAGCAGTGTTCAGTAAACTGTTTGTGATTCAAGTTCAATTTTAGATATGCGGTTGAGTCAGTTTTGGGTTATCCTGCAAGGGCAATCTTGTTTTACAGAATCGAATCACTTATCGATTAAAAATCGCATTCAATGGACGTCAGGAGAGAGAATAAATGCAGAAGCTACCTAGGTAGCCACCGTGGCAACAGTGTTGACAGCAATTCGAAAAGCACACCACGTGACCCAGAAGAAGCCGTATCAAAAATTGAGTCCGTAGCCTTTAGAGGTAGAGATAATCAGTGGATACAGCGGTGTCTCAGACGGCGTGAATGAATCATGCACTGAAAGAGTTCAAACTACATTCATTATTTGGTTTTGAAAACTTCGGTTTGGAAAAAGAATCGACGATATTATATCAATATTAATTATCTGAGAGTGAGTAAGATTGTTTTGAAATTGACACTATTCACGGAATAGTGAGAGCGCGCGCAAAAGTGAAGTTCAAAAATGCAATCTGTATTTAAGCTTTCCGTACGTAACGTAGCTTTCGTCACGGCAAAATTATACGTCGACGTCTGAAAGCAGGCGCAGATTTGACTTCCCTATTTTGTTTCATTATTCATTATTCATTATTCATTATTCATTATTCATTATTCATTTCCGTATTTTGAAAATCTGTTGTCATCATGAACTCCTTCGAGGAAGCTTTATTTTCCGGGATAATTGACAATTGGGATTACGTTATCTTGAAACATTTACCGTCAAGACGAACGAATTTTACTGGAAGGAGACCATTTTATCTGGACCAGATGGATGAGCTACCAGAAAAGACCGGCAAGATGCACACCATAGACTTAACACAGGGGCTGTCCGGCAAGATGAACACTTTTTTCTTATCGATTTGTTGAACTAACTTCGATTTCCACCATAAATATGTGGAGCAACATGTTCCCTTGAGTGTTAATTTTTGTGGGCCGATTGAAGGTGAACTGGAGTTTCTGTGTGCATTCAAAAAAGTGCTCTTGACTGAAAATTCGATTAATGGCCCTAATTCGATGAATCAATCAAAGTTTCAATCAAGAGACACAGACTAAAGCTCGTGTTGTAATGATCATTTTCTGTTGAATAACTAATGGCGTCTGGAAGGAATTCGACAACGGTAATGTGAGATGTTGGTTTAATAAGAGCGGAAAAGAGTCGGCCTTGTTACGGTGTCGCATTTCGGTGATTGTTATACTAGCTTGATACCTTGCAATTAACACGACAGTGCTAACCAGTGTAATCGTTATCTGCAAACAAAGCCACCAGCTTCAACGAATACGCGTAACAATTAACAATTAGTTAATTTTATTTCAGCGATTGTTTGTGCAATAAGTCGAGAACCTGGCCAATTACTCTATGTGCCCCGGCGATGGAAAAATAAAACGAAATAGTGGAAAATCTGCAAAGATGAAGGCTTCCTATCTGCTGTATAATGGATGTATTCCCGAAATGTCTCCCATCCTATAGTACGAAGTTGCCAACGCATTGTTCTGAAATGAAATGTGATCCGGTAGAGGAGCCGAAACCTGCATTTCATTACAAACCTTCTTCGTATGCATTCTTCATCAGATCAGCAGATTTTCGTCCGATTACCGAAAGATAATCCAAACATGACGACAAATTCCATTTCCAGCCGTTCCTCTTCATGTACGCGGTTAGAGATCCTACATTTGGACTACGAAAGTGTTTCTAAAAACTATTTCATGAGTTTTTTTTCGTTGCTCTGCCACAATTATCAAGTTTTACAGAGTAAATTGGCGGTTTATACTTTATAAAGTAACCGAGTAAATGAACAGCTTTTCATAGGAATCATGTCTCAGCAGAGAAGACCCAGAGCCCATTCTAACAAGCAAACTGCTTGTGACTCGGATTGTCTCAAAAATAACCCGTGGGACCCAAAATGTAGAGAATAAATTGAAAAATATTATCATCGAATAATCTGATCCGGAATGAATCACCATGGTCAGTTATGAATTTTTGAAAAATCGCGTTTTTCTGGCTTACACGCAAGAGCGGCGTCAGTGGTGAGTCGCCTGTCTTGTCTTGTGAGCCATGACGTCACTTCTGCGTTTCACCCCGAAAAACGTGATTTTTCGGAAATTCATAACTGACCATGGAACTCATTCCGGATCAGATTATTCGCTGATAATATTTCTCAATTTATTCTCTACATTTTGGGTCCCACGGGTAATTTTTGAGGCAGTCCGAGTCACAAGCAGTTTGCTTGTAAGACCAAGACTGTTGTGTAAAATAAATATCCCGGGGAAAAGCGTCTCCGAACGCTTTCCCTCATGCCCACCTGCGGTTGGCATACTGTCCTCTCGCATTCTTTGATCAAAAAAACTATTCTGTTTTCAGTTATTGTTTCCGCCGGTAAAAACTGATATGGCTTGTTCGATATGGTTTCGGAAGGTTGGGTTGGGTGGCTGGGTGGCTGAGGTTAGGTTGCTGGGCATGGGTTGGCTCTGGCTTGCTTGCAAGAGAAGAAAGAGAGGAAGAGAGAGACGAGATTGTATGAGTGAGTGCGCGGACGGGGTCAACGGACTTGTTTATACTTCGTTCATACTTTTGAGAACAAAGAAAGTTTATACTTTTTTTATACTTTTTCTGACCTGCGTTCTACCTCAGCTCGAGGAGTGTTTATAGGTCCTCCCCCTTGGGGGGGGAGGACAATAAAAATTTAACCTTTTTTGTTGGAAGGGCTGTATTCTCTCAGAGTCTACCACGATACGGTACGGTCCATCTCGAAACTTCTTCGGTAACTGCGGGTGTTCAGTTTAACCGGTTTTACTTCTCAGTTTTATTTAGTCTGCGCTGGTAGAGCTGCATGATCAACTTCATATAACAGCTTGCTTTCTACAGAGTCGGTAGCCTGTAAAATAAAAACAAACCTGGATCAGGAGCATTAATTTTGGCCATCAGGAAAGATCAGGAAAGAGGTTCATGCTGTATATAACCAACAATATGATTGCCGGAAAACCAGTTTTATTTGAAGTCAAAGCCATCCATGCCAATGTACAGTACAGTACTATGTGCTCTGTTTAAAGACCACGGCGGTTATAAATAGATATCGATGGTATATTAATAGGCAGTCTGTGCTGTTGCACAGCGTAGATAAGCGACTCAAATCAGAAAGTTTGGGCATTCCAAAACTGGAACACCCGTTTGATTTTCTGATATTCGCAATCGCAACAAATGTTTCCGGAATTCGGTGATTTGCCTGACGAAATCATAACGTGCATCTTTCAGAAACTCGGGTCGCTCAATCAACGTGGGATAAAGATGTCGGGTGTAGTTTTCAGCGATGTAATTTGTCAATTCTCATTTTTTTCTATTTTCTGGTAGCTTGTTCGGTTACTTATTCTGATATTTTCCAGAGTGTGCAAAAGATGGAAACGTATCCTCGAATCTAGAACGATAACTCGGGAACTGGTAATTCATTTCCCCCTGATATGCAATAAGACAGGACGACATGAGCAACATCACAGCGACAAAGTCGTTCACTACCTCTTCACGGATAATATCAGGAAACTGATCTGTATATCGCTGGATACCACAAGTGACGGATATTACGATAATAGCGGATATTCATCTCTGATTGAACACCAAAACTCGGAAACCTTGGAACAAATCGTCCTGGTCAACTGGTCATTTAGAGTGAAACAACTTAACGACAAAAGTTTCACGTTTTCTGATTTTCGATATGGGCGATCGACGGTTGCGATCGTCAAACTGGTGAATTCGTCTGTCAATATGTATTCTTGGGTTGCAAACGGAGACTGGGATCCTATGTACTACATTCTCATGCCGTTCCAGGATAACCTTCGCTTCAAAGTGGGTGATTCTGAAATGGCGTATACACCCGAAGGTTTCGCGATGGGAAATATTTTGGAGATCATCGTGAAATCACTGCCGCCATTAACTGATGGCCAGGTAGAAGACATCCTCGATCACGTGAAATGGCCTTATACGACATATCGTTGGTTGTATGTTGAGACCTACATGACATGTTTATTAGAACGGTGAGTAAAACTAAAGAAGCTATAGTCTGGTTCTACGTATTGTAGTGGAACAGTACCAACTTTGACAGCGTAAATCTGCCTTATCCTCGTGGATTGGATCAGCTTCGAAACCTGGACAGATTTACGCAGGAAGTGATGCATCGATTATGCGATGCTGATGGACATTACGGGCGATGGGTAATGCGTATCCGGTCGCAGGAAGAAAGTTCCCACGAAACACAAACCTGATCGCCGTCAAATTTCTGCCATACACCACGCGATGGCCGGCACCATGTTTTGGCGCATGTTTTGGCGTTTTTCTCACTAAAATCTTTGTTTCAAAGAGTCGGGAGTAAAATGAACAACTTCGTGTACCGTCTGCCGAAGGGTCCATAGTACTCTCACGCTAAGTTCTCCATCAGATGAGGACTTGTCATGTCCGAAATAATGATGAATCCCTCACCTGGCAATGAATCCTGGAGTAAGAGAATTTAAAGGACATCGATATGGAAAAACCAAATGGTTTTCGCGGGAAACCGCAGAAAGGCGACGTGGGAATGGCAGATATCTAGTCCTGACAATTATGATATTTTTGGTGGCTTTATGATTGAATCAGAATGGAAAGGTCATGAATGATTAATGAATTCGGAATATTTTGCGCAGGTGATAGCATGGGTGGTGAAGAGAAAAATACTTCAATGCAGTGTCAGTATTCCAAAAATGATACATAAAATGTATTGGTACCTTATTCTGAAGTAAGAAGATATTCAAGGTGTCGAAACAATACAGTACTCTTTTGGCAACCTGTCGGGGGATCACAGTAAGTGCGAAGGGGTTATTTACGGGAAGTGAAGAATTCTTTCAAAAACCAGTAAGGTCGTCAGCGTGATGCATACCGGTTTTCCAAATCGAATGGTTGGGCTGAAACAGAGATAGAGCTGTCAGAATATCGTTTGTAAACAATGCAAACGGCCAATCTGTCAAATTCATTCATTCACTACCGGTGTGCATTTATTAGAGTCCACTTCTAAACAGGGCATCCTGCAGACAAATTTACGGTTGCCTGCCTGTGTAGCATTAAAGTGAACCTATTCTTGCATTACCGCGCACTCACTTTGGCACTGAACTATGTCTGACCTGAAGCGATATGATCGCCGAATCGAAATATCTAGATTCATGTTTGCCACACAGCGTTTTCAAACCGCAGTTTTTCTTGTTCTCAAGGATAATGACAGAGCGATTTCAAGTTGACAACAGGACTGGTATTTAAGCTTTCGGTCCCCGGCATATTTCTCATATATTCTCCTGATTTTGTCAGTTCTCTTTATTCAACGGATTTCAGCCCAGATTTGTAGGCTCTTCAATCACAGATCCATTCCGTTTCAGAATTTGAAATGGAAATGAGCATGGTCATTTTCAGAAATCGCGATGGCACCTAACATTTGTACCGGAAACTGCGGTCGTTCTGGATGTGGAACCTGTGGACCGAAGCATGGACATGGACATGTTAATCCTCACGGGATTGGAAAAGCTGCGTGTAACCATGGACCTGGCCAACACTGTGGATCATGTGGGAATGGAACAGCTCATGGTCGTTCCGGGAGCTGTGGATGTGGACCCACCCATCGTACCGAATGCGGATGGAAACGATAGAAAATCCTGCTTTTTTGATTGGGTCTAGTTTACTGTACTCGCCAGACAAAGCTGAAATCTTGCATTTTGTGAGCCATCCTGTATATTGGCCGGCGTGAAAGTGTTTGACGAGATGGTTTTCGATATCATCCACTTTGGGTCGAAATACCTAGAAGTCGCTATGCTGTGTATGCAGATTGTTATTTTTTCTCATTACATTAAAGTTGCTCTTGGCCAGCATAATATGAGAACTGATAGAAAAAAGTAAAACTTTCAAAGGATGGAGGATTTACGTTCGGAAGATTTGCTGCCTGTTGGTGATAACTTTTGAACAAAACGGACAGATGTTGACTTTCTGACTGCAGCTCATGCAGCAGCCCATGTGTCCACAAGGTACAAATACAGCATCTTTCTCACGCTCGAAGCATACATCGCATACATTATCTTCCGTGTTTGAGCTTGGTTGTACGTGTCTTGAATCCCCGTTCCTCACCAACGCAGCCATGCGCTTCGCCGCAAGAAGCTCCTTTTCAACTTCTGGATCTTTTGAAATTCTGAACGCACATGTGAGGTACTTAGCCACTAGAGTCCATTGTGCGAAACTGTTATCCTTCAAAGCGTTCTCAAGGACCGCAGAATGGCGGGTGAAATTTCCACATTGCACATACAATTCCATACATTCTACCAGCTTGTTTCTCTCCAGGCATGCAGTAGCAATATGCGAGAGTAAAAACTTGTCAGTGATCGTTCTAGCAAACTCAATCACGGCGGAGATGTCGTCAGTGTTGCCAATCAATTGAGCGACACTTTTGGCGGTAATGTCAACCCTGTTTCCGAGCTCGATCGCAACATCAGGACGATTTTCAATCTTCAGTTTTTCCATGGTTGTGAACAACTGCTTGGTGACCTTTGGCTTCACTGTGGAATGTTCAAGTAAATGGCTGATGATCTCGACATTGATATGCTTCAAGCAAATGGCTTCGTCCAGAACAGTTCGACCTCGTAAGTCTTGGGAATCGAATAGGTCGTCCCTGCTGATGTTCGAGACAAGTTTGAGTAAACCAATAAAAAGGCTATGATCGGTATCTTCCACTGCATCCGTCAACCATAATTGAATGAATACTCGTCCTTCTGAATCTTTGATAGAATTTTGCGCCATCCAAACACAGGGAGATAGCAGTTTTTCTTCAAGAATTTCGCGATCGTAAGCGACTCGGCGCGCATTTCGCATGAACCGAAGAAATAGACAGAGGAGCTGATCGAAGTTTGATGTCAGCATGATGGGGCACTAATCAGAATACCAGGATGGACTTTCTGATAATCGAATGGCCCGATATCCACGGATCACTTCACCAAGTAGAATATTCAGAATATCGGATATCGGCTCCTCCAAGTCATTCTCAATCAAGTCCCGGAAAGAAAGGTAACGTCGAAAGCTGGTCATGGCACTTATGCATTTTCTCAGCGATATAATCAGTTGATCATCTAGCGGCTGAGAAGAAAATAAGAACATTCACGAAACATCTGTCAGAACCAACGGATTTCCTCTCACCTTTAAGTGTTTTGAGAGTGAATCGAATAAAAATACCCACTCGTTGTTGCAGTCAGCTTGCTCCACTTGCAAGTATTGACGGAATGCAGAAATCGTTACCGGGTTCCCCATACCGAGGACTTGCTGATAGATCAATAAACCCATCTTTGAGTTCCTGATCTCCCCAGGCTCCATTAAGATGGTATTAGCTGCATCCAACATTGCAACAGGCCGATAATTGTTACCAAGATCACCGTTATTTCTTTCTAGCTGTTCGATAACTGGGTGATCACGGCGAATATTTGAATCTTCGCCGTCTCTTAGAAGTTCTCTAGCAGCAACAATAAGTTTCGTCTGTATTACAATTTCTGCAGAATGTTTACGTGGTAGAAGCATGATAAAAGCTTGAACGCAAGTTTCTTGCCCAGCTGCCACGGCAGCCTCAATGGGTGTTATTCCATAGTCATTTTTCAGCTCTTTGGCACCGGCATTAATGAGCATTTCGACGATTTTCAGCTGACCTTTCGTAGATGCAATGTGGAGTGCAGTTCGGTTATGCACAAGTTGAGCATCGAAATCATGTTTTTTGCTTATCAGATAAGCAACAACATCAACATGACCGCCTCCCCAACATGCAGCTGACAATGGGGTTCTCCATTTGTCCGCGTAAACAGCGTTTCTGGAATATATGAGTTTGACGACATCCAAATTGCCACCAAAGCACGAAGCCCAGAGCAGATTGCAGCCTTTGTCATCAGCACTTTGAAGATCTGGACGAAAGTTTGTCATCAGATACTGGACCGTCTTCAGCTGTCCTCCCGCACAAACTGCCCATAAAACCGTGATATTTCGTCTGATGTTTTCGTTCAAGCTGATGGCTCCTCTTGCGTTTACATCGAATCCAGGTTGAGTGACTGCTTTTTTCAGCCCATCTACTGGTAGATTGCCGCGAAAAGCATTTGTGAATAATTGTGCTGTCGCTTGTTCCATGATGAAAGTTTATACAGCAGCTAAGGAAGAGACCTGAATGAATAAGGACAACAATAAAAATTCAGCTTAGGTCTGAACCTAACGCGCTACCTTACTCTGGCAAACAGTTACTGGTCAGTTGTTCTGAAATTATGAACTCTAACCGCATGCAGTTTTGAGAAATATGTGACCTGCTTACGGCTTTGTACCAAGACTCCAACGGTTAACAGAACAACGCTCGAAATTTGCAACATGGTTTTTCAATGTTGCGTGGACTCAGAAATACAAAAGAGGTTATAAAATTTCTACCCAGTCTAGAAACAACGGCGATTTTGGACATTTTTGATGCCGGATGTTTCAAGTGGCACTCTGGGTTTTTGTGTCCTTTGCAGAATACTGAACCAGTTATTGTTTTCAGTGCAGTTCTGGAGTGGTTAAAAGCTGCTCTGGTCAGCCATTCTGGGCTGATCGAGGATCGAGCTTGGGTGAGAATTTCAAGTTCAAACGTTCTCGAATAACAACAGCACGACGAAAGAAATGAAGCAAACTAGATTAACAGCAAGACATTTATTGGAAAACAAACTAATTAGCAATCCCAACTAAAAAAGCATAACGAGATGACGGACGACCATTATCATACCAAATAATTTGGATCTTGCATAAACTTACGCAATATTTGTCAACTTTCAAGATCACCTGCTGCCTGTAACGACATTTCTCGATAGGGGGACAGAATTATTTAATTAGCATAATTTGGTTGCCTATGAAGAATCCGAGATCCAACACATTCCGATAAATAAATGGGCCGCAAGGGGTGCCCTTATATTTTACCCGTAATTTGATATAGCATTAGATTATATGCGAAAATCAGGGTAGAACTTCAATGCTTACTGACAACTTGAAGTCTTTAACTCTTCCTTTACCAGGTGGGGTCAAATTGACCCCAGGCTCTGAACTTTACAGTGTAATAAATCACCTGATTGTTTTAAAGCAATATGGATCAAAATCAGTGTTAAGATTTTGATTTACTGCATTTTGGCTTTTTCCAAATTCTGAAGTTCCAATTAGGAGCTGAAATAACTGCTGGCGCTTTTTTTGAGGGTTCGCCGAGATTTTTTTTCATGATTTTATAACTTGTCTACGAATTTTATTTTGAAAAATTTGAAATGGCTGTTTTCTAGAGAAAAGGATTGTGTCAAAGATGGTGAAAAGTCTGAATTTTCCAGCTCCATGGGAACACGCACAAAAAATCACAACTGATGAAGTTTTTCTGCGCTGGTCATCTGCCGGCAGGCAGAGAACAGAGTGCGAGCCGGCGGTCAGTCGTCTTCTGTTCTCCTGAACACAGCAAGCAGACAGGCTGCGCTTCATTTATAATTAAAGCAATACAGTGTTCCCTGTTAAAGTGAACACCGCGAAAAGTGAACACCTCCCAAAAGTGAACGCCAAGTTGCTCACCGGCGCGAACAAGCAAAATTTTATTAGGGGTGAACCTGCGAAAGGTGAACACCTGTGAAACGTGAACAGTGAACACTTTTTTAAACTCCAGCTGAAATGTT
>JAQIWT010001099.1:0-12540 GCA_034696485.1 Isohypsibius dastychi | reverse complement strand
TCACGTATAAAGCCCTTTTAAAGGCTGAAGATAAAGGCCAAAAAAGGCCCTTTTGAAGGGTATTTCTATGCATTGGGATCTCGCCATCCCGAAATGTCAACAAGTGGCATACCTGAGCTGAATCTTCCAGCTCGCAAGACTGAAGTGTTTCGCTGTCGTTTGTGTGCGACGGGAAGTCGTGTGCTCTGCATCAAAAAGAAGGCTGAACAACATTCGGCCAAGTTTCATCCGGAAGCTGACCCCGCTGACTCCATCAAGGTTAGCATGAAAGAGAAGAAGTGGTGTGAAATTTGTGAACGTCCAATTGGTGGACCTCGGGCGTTATTGAAGCACGCTAAGGAGCGACATCCGGATTATTACAATATAATCATGCCTGCAGTTACATAAAAACTGGAGATCGTATCATCGTATTTAAATTTTAATGGTTCATCACCCGTTTTTATGCGTAGTTGCGAGTCAGATCGGTTCTGGGTTAAAATCCTGAAATAAATCTACCATTGGTCCACAAATTGATTCCAATTCATTTCGGTGTTGCGAACGGAGGTGTGGATAATTTCCAACGATGTTTTCAGGAAATCTGATGACTTCAGAAAAACGGTTGCAGTCGCCTGTAGAGATCAGCTACCACTTACCAGGTCAAATACAAATCATCGCCAGTGGGCCCCCTTTGTTCCCGCATACCCAGCCAGCCCCTATGGTAGGGGGTATTTTAGGGGGTATTTTGGATCAGTTGTATTTACTTTAAACGAGATGGTTGAATTCGAGTTGGCGTTCCGAAAGAAAAACCATTTCCTTCCATTGCTTTAATATCTTGGGCATTCGATGGCGATGCAGCGGGTTGGATACCCGAGAAGCCAGTGCTCCATCTGCTCATCATATCTTCAATGCATGCAAAATGAATGCTGCATCAGATCATGTGTTTATTTCGCGGACAATGCTTTCATCCCTGAAAATTCCACTCGTGTTGTGTTACCCAGCTTTGCGTCTGATTCAGATCTGCAATGTCAAAAAGGATCTTCCCGGAATCGAGCAACGGCAACTCTTCCGGATTTTCTTGACTTCCAGAACATTGAGCAACGTAAGGAAACTCCTGACCTGATGTTCTGTTTTGCAATATATGCCCGAAATTGATTTGTTTTTTAACACTTCTGTTTTTCAGAACGAGTTGTTGTCAGCCGATTCGGAATCCCTGTTCGATCGCTCTTTGGACCTTTGATTGCACCAATTCAACCAAAAATCAAACCCTCAGATTCGCGTTATTTGATCATTTCGAATGATCGGAGCCTCTGGGTTGGTTATTCTTTGGAATGTGACGATGACTGCAACTGGATGAAATTTGTACGCGAAGCGGATGATGCGAAAGATCAGAATATGGTTTCCTTTCAAATCGCTGGCAAAGTTTATTTCGTCACCATTCGCAAGATTCTCGTTGGAGAAGAGCTGAAAATTCGGCACGCGCAAAATTACGCGATGAAAATAAAGAAAGCAGCAGCGGAATTCAAACCAAAATCACAGCTTCCGGACGAACAACTTTCAGCTGCAGAAATTGAGATGAAAATTACCGAAACTTTCACGGAATATGGAATGGGTGATATTCTTGGCGCATCCAAAGATCCTGATTGCAGAGATTTTGCACCGCCGGAGAATCTTCGCCTTCTTTCGCCCTCACCTTCCGAATTCGCAGTAATTCGGAAGTAAGTTCGTTGTGAAAAGTTCGAAAAGTTATGTGATCTCAAGAAATTATTCTCTGCTAGTGACCAGGAGGGACACAGCACACTCCCGGAATCTGAATTACCCGGAAATTTCGAGGAAACTTTCAACTCTAGTGATGCCGTAAGTTTTCTGAATTACTGCACTGTCGTTGCTTTGTTTTCATTCGTTCTTGATTTGATTTTGTAGAAATTAGAAGAAAAGATGCTCCGATGCGAGATCTGTGATTATGCTAGTGCAAGTTCGGACGGAATGGAGGCGCATCGGACCTACATGCACAAACTTGAGCGCTGCTATTTCTGTCCAGTCGAAGTGATGGGACCGCTTCGGTTGCTCCGCCATGAGGTAACTCACTGCATCGACGGAAGATTCCAGTGCAAGTTTTGTCCGGTAACCTGCAGGGACTTGAAAACTGTTAAGACGCATATGCGGACTAGACATGTCCCCAAAGATGCTGTGTGTGAAATTTGTGGGAAAGCCACCACGCAAAAGAAGGTGGACAGACATCTCAACACTCACAAAAAGGTAATTGGATGTGCGGTAAAATGGAGTGTTTTTTGCGCAGTTAATGTGCATGCCATAAGTATGAAGATAGAAGGTAGAACGTTTTTGTACTCTTCTTCGTTTTTTGAAATGGAGAAAAAGTCGAATCTGACCTTGGAGAAACTGAATAATTAAAATAAAATGTAATTAAAAGAACCTAACTTTCACCTCGTATCGTATCGGAATACGAGATCGATCTTGTTCTTGCTTCCGTTCTTACATGAGAACTTTCCAGGTGAAACAACCTCAAGATTGGAAGTGGAAGTGTGATGTCTGCCCGGCTAGGTACAAAGTGAAAAGGAGGCTGGACGAGCACAAAGACTCTGGAAAACACGGAAAAGTCACTTCTGCAGATGACGTTGGTGCTGACCTTCGAAACTGTGGGCCTTATTGTAATGAACTGTTGTTTAAAGGATGGGTTATTGCATTGCGACATCTGTGGTGAGACCCTCTCGACCGAGCAGGGGTTAAAATATCATTACACAATGCAGCACAACACCAAGAATCCCGCTGCCGGCAGTATCAAGTGCAGTATGTGCTTCATTGAACTTCCGCTTATTCTGATGGATGCCCACAAGAAGTCTCATTGCAATAACGGACGATTCCACTGCTTGCTGTGTGCGAAACATTTCAAGACCCCTAACTTGGTCAGGAATCACCACGTCAACGTCCATAGGGATAAGAAGCATATCTGTGAGATTTGTGGAAAAGCATATAGTCTCCAGAACCGCCTGAAAGTGCATCAACTCACTCACCAAGAGGTCAGGTTGTCTTCTGGTTTGGAAAAGTTCACTATTGATTAGTTGCACAGGTCTACAGTACACTTTGAGACTCATGAATAGCTTCGGTGAGAAAGCAAACATTTTCAACGCGAAAACACAGATTTTCGTCTCGCCGATCCCAGAAAGCACAAAAGTTTTTGCTCATCGTCTCTTGTTCCGTCTTCTGCCCTATCGGTCCATGATTTGCCCGGATTGTTAGACCGGGTATTCGTGATCAGCAGAAAAAGTCTGTCGTTCCTCGTTAATTTTTGCGTGAGCAATGTTTACTTGAACGCTAGAATTATTGCGTAACCTGAGATTACTCTCCCCGACCAATCCGCTACGTGGGCTCCATGAGTAAATCGCCGTCCGCGTATTCTAACTGAATCTGGCCATCCCGTAAAGGTGGTAAATTTTTTGGTGAGACCACAGATACGTCTCCGCCAAAATTAGGGATATGTCTACGCCCTATCGATTGAGTGAGAGAACAGGCAGAAGTGCTAGTTTGGTGATTGCGGTAATGGTCGAGATGGTTCTTTTAGAATCCGTTGGGAAAATTGAATTTGAAAGAGTGCTTGTATTATAGGCTCGTCTACAATGCCTGCACTGCCCGCGAAAGTTCAAGCACAAGGTCACGCTGCGTAAGCACATCACACGTCATGTCGAGTGTGAAACAACAATGAAGAAGCGAAAGACTCAGATATTACCAGCTTCGGACAATTACGAAGTCAGCTTCTACAAATGTCGCGAATGTCAGGTGGGATTTTTGAGACGGAAAGAGCTCAGCGCACATTTGGAATCTCGCCATCCTGAAACGTCGACATTCGACATACCAGAACTCAACTTGCCATCGCGGAAAATTGAAATGTATCGCTGTCGATTGTGTACGGGGGAAAAGAGAAGATTCTTCACGAAGGAACTGACGGTTGAGCATTTGAACAAAATACATCCGGATGCAGACCCGGAGAACTCTGAGTTGATCGAAACTTTCCTGGAGTAGTGACGATCCAGTTGGAATCCGCTAAACCAACTTCGTTTTTTTGTTTTTTAGAAGTTCAGCCACTTGTTTTTTTGTAAAACTGGAATTTTTTACCGATTTTTTTCTTTTTATCTTCCCGTGACCTTTATATCTCTCTTCTCCCAACAATTCCCACTTCCCTTTTTAAACAATAATGAAAATACTCACAATCCTCACAAATAGACTCTAATAAAAATCGAGCTAAAGCATCAGGCCTGATTACACCACCGTAATCATTCAATTCCTCTAAACAACCGAGATATTTTTTACGGTCATGTTCATTTTTTGCAAAGGACAATGGAAATCCGATATCACTTAAAAAAATTAAACTCATAAGAATTCTCGCCATCCGTCCATTACCATTCCGGAAAGGATGTATTGTTAGAAACCGGCCAAGAAAACACGCAGCGTTTCTTATCTTTTCTGAAATTTCCTTCTCCTTTCCCCGGCGCCGATCATAGTCCACAATCATTCTCTCCATCTCATCTTGAACTTGATTTGATGTTACATACCGATTATCACTTCCAAATGGCGCCACCTCACAGACTCGAAATTCTCCAGCATCGATCAAGAGTCCCCGCATTAAATTGGAATGAATTATTTTTATAACTTCAATTGTTATACCAAAATCAGCTCCACTCTCAAAGAAATCCAAAGGAAATATTTCTCCACACACATCCGCGAAATTGTCGATTTTCCGCTTCTCTCTCTTTGTCCAGCCACACAGAAATTCCTTCCCACTAACATTTCCCTCACCGATCAAACTCATCTCAACATATTTCTTCTTATATTTTTCTCCGAAAGATTCCCGCGTTTCATAATCCAACGAGCAAAATAGATCTCTATTTTGATTTGTGATCTCCCTAATGAAATCGATCAAAGAATTAGCCGGCAAAACAAATCCAGCTTGACGCCACCAAACACGCTCCGGAAATTCGAAATCACCAACAATATTCATTTTCTTCAAATAATTCTCATTCGAAATTTTTTCACCTTTAATACTCTTCAAGTTCAGGTTAAGCACGCGGTCAACAACACTCAGCCTTCTCAAACTACGGATTCTTCCCAACCTTTGGACTCTGAGAGAGAGCAGAGAGAGGAACCGGTTCCACTTGGGTAAACACGCCCCCAATCAAGCCACCAAGCCACCAAGCCATGCGAACTGCAATTCACTTTCAAAATCACTCGTCGATATCTTCCTTCGTCTCTCGTATCCTCGATTTTCTCCAGAAGCATCTTGTTTTGAAAGTAGTGACCTTTATTATTGATCTGTCCACCATCATCAACAGAGCGACGAAGATCATGGCCCACCATCAACAGAGCGCCTTCTCATTTCTGGAAATCGGACCCATCTCTTTTGAGCTTGAAGAAAGCAGCAGATTCGACACCCTGGATGCCCCAATTTCTCCGACGCGCAAGATTATCATGACCTTTGTTGACGAGAACGTAAGTCAACACTCTCTGACAATACATCTTTCTACCAGCTTGACGTCGTTCGAATTTTTCACGCGAAATCTGATATCATGTTTATTTTCGTTTTTTTCCAGCCGGAAGTGCTGGCCCAAATCCATGTGGAATGCAAGAAAGCAGGAGCCATTAAAGAGTTCAGGATTGTTCCCCGCCGAGCCTACGGATTTGTGACCTTCCATTCCATCACTTCCGCCAGACGCGCAATCCTTCTCCTTGACCGGAAGTTGTTTGGGGAAAAGACGCTCAAGGTCAAATTCAGTGTTCCAATCAGCCAACCCAACACCGAATCTCAGGACTTCACCTTTGTTGTTTCAAAGTAAGTGGAAACCTGAGAAATTTTCCGCAAATATTATTTTGCATATTTTTCGATATTTTCTCACCCAAACATTCCTCACTCACTTCCTCTTGTTTGACAGTCTGCCAGTTGGAATTGCAATCTCCGACATTATTTCCTCACTTCCTGCTCCTCATTCCGACATCCGGTACATTCGACACTTTCACTCCAGTCATCCATCAAAGGCCATCATCTGCTGCCTGATCGGAAGTGACATCGAACAGAGGAAAGTTGACTGCAAACAGGCATTCCCCGGCTGTATCTTGGAATGGAAGTTCAACCGCGACCAGCCAGTACCTTCCGATGTCTTCAACCCCACTCACCTTTCGGTTTTCAACACTGGACTCTCGGAAACCGCTCATGCTCTTGTGGCTTTATTTGGAGGGAAGAAGCGTGTTCGAGACGTGGAGGTATTTTGAATTTACCGTGTTTCAGTTTAGCGTTCCTCACTCATATTCCTCTCACTTGCAGATCATCAAAACAGGTGGTGAAAACGGTGGTGGGCACGCAGTTATCAGCTTCATCAACAGCACCTACCTGAATGACGCTCTGGCTCTTCTTCAGGATCTACAACCAGCTGGAAAATGCTACAAACTTCGACTCCAAAGGTTCAAGGATTGATCTGTTTTCTCTTTGATGACCTTTATTGTTTTCGTTTTCTACCGCTTCCAGAACATTTGATTTTTTTTGAACCGGTTTTTATTCATTTTTCAAAGTATTATGATGATGTTTTTTCTCAACATTCCTTTGACACCCCTGCCTCATTTTTGCTGAGATTTTTTTACGATTGAAAAAGAACTCGAGACATTACATGCCAGTTGACCCGAATCCACCATCACAACGCTCTTTCTTAATGACACTTCCACTGGTCCTTTCCATCATACTTTCATCCGACTCTTCCTCCTTAACCGGTACTGGCCCTCTTGTCGCATCCATTTCCAACAACTCCACATCCGCTTTCTTTTCAATGATGAGCTGTGCAATACGATCTCCCTTCCTGACAATATAGCATTTTGGTCCAAGATTGACCAAAATCACACAAACCTTTCCAGTATAGTCAGGGTCGATAACTCCTCCCATCACGGTAATCCCATGTTTATAGGCCATTCCTGATCTCCCAGCAATACGTCCATACGTTCCAACCGGCAAGGTTATCTGTAATCCAGTATCCACCAACATCCTTGACATACTCCTAAAAAATATTCCGATTTTGAACTGTTTTCAAATAATACCCAACATATCTCATCTCACCGGATATAATATTGTCGAGTGCTGCTCAAGTCAAATCCAGCAGCTCGGGGCGAAGCTTTCACCGGGGCTGCAGCCAATGGGTTCAGTTTCCGATAAACAAGGAAAGCAGCCGCCTCAATAGACGATGATGAAATAATGTCCATTGTTGGCGGGTTGATTACACAGGCTGGAAACCACCGGCGATGCTCAGCTAATGGACAATCGGTTTCCTTCCACTGCAACAGCTGGTTTTCACAAAAGGAACACTTGACCAAATCTTTATCTCCAGTGAAGTAGAACCCAGCTGAAGCGAGCTGATGAGGCGTCGGCGCCGTCAATGGCCACTTTTTCGGGGTGTAAAAGGTCAACAGCCGCTGATCATACCCCATTTTCTTGGACGAGAAACGATCCATGATATCTGGGATGTCGGCGGTATCAATTTCCTCCAGATTCGGATAATTAATAACTGCAAAATTCACAACATATATTACCAACATTCCATTATATTCATTCTAATAATTCACTTACCAGCATCCAAAACTCGATTAGACATACGGAGGTTATCTTCCGCATAATAATCACGACCATCCATCGATATCATCTCTATGGACCTAGCCAAATAATTCACCAGTGGCCGTGTTACTCGCTCGAACATAAGCAGACGACTTCCCACAACGCAATCACTCTCTCCAGCTCTCTCACGCGCCATCATCCTTTGTATCGCAACGATTGGCTTCACGAACATATTGAGGACCCTTGGACATGGAGTATACCGGGCAGCAAAATTATTCTCCCACAACAAAAACTGGCTGAGTGTACAGGGGAATCCATCGATTAGGAAATAACCATCTCCCTCCCGAGCCACCATTTCCTGGACAAGTTCACAGGTAACAATATCGGGTAGGAACGTTGTTGCATTATTCAGATGGTTCTTCATCATCGTAGCGCGTCTATCGGTCGGGCTTGCTGCAATTCGACGAATTTCCGCTCCCACCGCAATATGCTTGAACTCGGATGAAGAGGCTAACTCGGAACAAAGCGACGTCTTCCCCGCTCCCGGAGTGCCCACCACAAAAAGTAGCGTTTGTCGACTTCCAGACATTTCTTGAGAATAATTCAACAATCGAGAATTTCCCAAACCTTTTTATTCAGATTTTCACCTCGCCTCACAAAAAAACACGGAATTATTCATTCAAATTCTGGCCAATATATATTTGGCAACAGTAAACCAAATAAGAAATTTCTACAAACAATCCAAGGCCCACCCATAAAACCCACTATACTTTTGGCAGAAGTATTCTAAATCATCAACATCCTTATCGAAACCATGATCTGGTTCTTTGCAATCAGCTTTGTATTCAGGCGCAATCATTTCCTTCCATCTAGCCACATATTCTTCCGCGGTCACGACTTTTTCTGCGATATCAATCGCCCCATCAAACTCGCTGATTACCCAATCAAAAGCGGATTTATTTTCGAAAAATTCCACATCATGAGATTTACTCAATGCACAAACATACTCCAGACTAATAGGATCTTCATCCTGACGAGCACGCCTTTTCATTCGATTGAAAATAATCATAGGTGGGGCATGAAGATAAATTGTTAATCGGCACCCGGTTTTTTCCAAGAACCAGAACTCAGAATGATATCGTAATTTCAAATCGGAATATTGGTTTTCCGAGATGTATCCCTTATTTCTCAGCATAGTCGAGAAAACGAACACACTAGAGCGAGGACTACGTTCACATAACACTACTCCCTTATCATAATTCTTCAACCCAGCGTATGAATCTAATACAATATTCTGGAACTCGTTTGCATATCGTTTTTGATCTGCGTAGTACAGCGCCAACATATTTCTTCCATTCCAATTTTGCCACAAATTAACCGGCTCTGGGAAGTATGACCATTCTGGGTTTCGGAGCATTAACTCTCGTGCAAGCGTACTTTTTCCAACGCCAATTCCTCCCTCCAGAAACACGAATTTAGCCATTGTTCCCACAGCAAAACGAACAAAAGAATTTATCTTTTGGTCTTATTAAACATGGTTTTTATACAATTCACTTTTGCCATTCCCTATCATTTTATCTTACTATTGGCAAAAACAGTTTTGGCATCACCATGATTTTTTTCTCATTTTTTATTGCTTTCTTCAATGCTCCGAATTTGGCATATGCTTTTCTGGCACCGGTATATTTTTCGAATGACCGGCTGACATTTCAATTTTTTTACGAGATGAAACTGGCAACACCTCAAAATCTGCTTCACTAAGCATTTGCATAATTTCTGTATGATAATCTCTCATGAGAAATTTTAGAAGTCGCCGTGCCGCGAGTTGACGAGCAGTTTGAACGGAATATCCCACAGCCGACACCCGCAGACATGCAGCAGCAATCCTCGCTTCAACAGTATAGACTTCCTCATCATCCTCCTCTAAAACTGGCAATCGGCGGTACTCAACATGAAAACCCACAATCCTCGCTACTTTTCCAACCGTTCCCATGTAATCCATCTGGAAAGATCGAAATCGTTAGAAGCGCTAAAATGAGTCATGATTCAATTGCTCATTTCTTATCAGATTGAACTCCAACACACACCCCCTTTCACGACGTCACACGCAAGTATCCAAACCAACCCAACCGCACACCAGTCTGCATTTTAAATTTCTCACTCTAAAATGGCTCTTCGAATTTGTTTTCTGCTCTACATTCTAGTTATCTCAGCAGATTGCATCCAAAAACCATATCGTATTGAGGAATGTTCTCCAAGCTGCAAATGTCTGGGACGAACGATGGATTGTAGATCCCGCCAGCTATTTGTATGGCCACAAAATCCGAACGCGTTCTACCCCAAAATCGAAGAACTCCTGCTGAAAAACAACCCCGATCTCCAAATTATGCCCACCCAGCCTCTCATCCTCTCCTTTCCAAACCTGAAAACGGTGGACCTTCGAGGAATAAGCCTTCGCTGCGACCTGATCACATCACTGAACACCAAAGAGATCAAAGTCATCTCAAACTGTCAAGGTCAGAAAAAGGTTGTTGTGGTTTTCTTTTTGCAGGCAAATTCTCATTTCTCCCGTTACTAACTCACTACTACTTACTTAATCTCTCTTCAAGAACCCACCACGTTTCCCCCCGCTCAACCGTGTGGTGCGAATTCAATCTGCGGTTCCGCAGAATCTCTTTCAGGAAGACCGGAAGTGAACAGAAGATTAACTTCAACACTACGTACCGTATTTTATTCCTCCTCAACCACGCGAGCAAGTTCGTCAACAACAAGACGAACGTCTCCGTTCCCCCTTCACCGTTCAACCACTCCGAAAAGTTCCTCAACGTTCCAACGACTTTATCCTTCAACGCGCCTCTTCTCAACCACACCGAAAAGTTCTCCAACGACCAAAAGAATTTCCCCTTCCACGTTCTACCCGCTTATGAACTCAAATATCCATGAAGTCACCTCTAACCCACTTGCGCCAACTACTCTGCTGCCAAAACAGAGCCTTCCTTCTTCAACCACACAATCAGCTTCAACATCTACATTTTCTTCATCAAGCCAACCCAGCTCATCACAACCATTTTTTCACATTGAGCCAAAACCGACTTCGAAATTTCCAGCGGAACTCCTATCTTCTTTACCATCTACAGCCAAATCAACAAGTTCCAGCACGTCTACCACACCGATTTCGAAATTTCCAGCGGAAGCCTTATCTTCTCCACCATCGAAAGCCAAATCAACAACTTCCAACACGTCTACCACGTCTTTGGTTTTTATCACTTCCCAGCCATCAACCACAAGCATTCCAACAACTCTGACCTCGATTTGGCACGAATTGGAATCCGCGGTTCCTCTCATTTCTTCAACGTTACCAGCGAATATTAAGGCGGAAACAACCAACGATTTCCTTTCAGTTATTTCAATGCCCAATATTATTTATCCTACGGCCGAAAATTTTCTTCTCGAAACGGAAGAAGAATACGAAGGTGGTGCGGCTAGCTCTAGTTTTTTAATGCTTACTAACCCCATTTTCACTCATTTTTTACAACATCTCATCCTTTTCTTTTCGTTACAGAGTCCACCAGCGAACCGGATGTCATTACGGATGCGGAATTCCCCGCGTGTCCCTGCGTTGCCTGCCCATGCAGCGCTTCCAGCACATTCGCCCAAGCTCAACAAAACACCAGAATCCGTGACCGAGAAGAGGACGAGGAAATGGCAATAATTGGTCTTTGCATTGGAATCATCGGCCTCGTTGGTGCCTTCTTCGGAAAATCCTTCTCTCAGCTGAAAAGAATTATTGGAGTGCTCAATCAAATTGCCACACGCCAATCCAACTTCGTTCCTCTTGCACCTCGAAAACGTGCCACCTTTCGTAACAGCCGACCTTCAGCACCTTTCAGCGGTAGGCAACTTTCAACTAAGATGCTTTCATTCTCTCTTTTTTCACTGACGCGCTGGTGACTCCATTAGATAACGAAAGCAACAACAGAGACGATCCACCTCCGAATATCCCCCCGAACGTAGACGGTGAAGGAAATAATGGCGAACATTCTACATTTATCGGTTAGTAATAATAACCTGTCTTCTCTTTGCATACTTATTTTGCTTTTTCCAATCATTTTGTAGGCCAAAATCTTGAAGACACTCCACCTCCAAATAATCCATCCATCCTAACTTATCCTGAAAGATCTGGATTACGACATGAAGTGGATTCTTCCCAAACTGATGGACCTGGTTGGTTTTTGTTTTTCGTACATCTTTTGGTCCAATATTTCTCATCATTTTAATCTTTAGCTATCATTCCTCTCGTTGACCTTGCCAACTCACCAGCCTCGGAGCCCAACCACCCAACCAGTGAGCTTAATGTCTTCATCTTTATTTTCTTTGTTATCTCATCAATCTGATCGTAGACTCTCCACAGGCCTCTCGACGTAACTCCGCAAACCGTCGAAGTTTCGACTTCTCCGGCATTCATCGAAAGATCGACTCCGTTCGAAAGTTCATCTACCGGAAGGAGTAATGTGTTCTGGTGCCAAATTTCATTTTTTCATGGATCTGTTTTCCCCGAAAGTCATTCCAAGATTTGCTCACTAAACCGCTCATGATGTCAATTTTTCTCTTGCAAACTGGCAACAACTAACAGATCTGTTTGATGATGATGACGTATTCAGCCTTCGTTTTTGGGTATTTAAACACCATTCCAACGATTATTTTTCTCATTGAATTAAAATTCACCTTCTCGAATTGCCCAACAAATCAGACCCTCAACAAACCCGCTTTCGATTTCCCACCACCGCCGTCTCCGAACAGTAAGTTCATCATCATATGAAAATGTTGACCAAGAAGGATAGGAAAATTTTAGACCGTTTCTACAAAAAGGATAAAAAATCCGCTGCCAGATTTACCGGTATAAACGCACTGTATCGGGAAGTTAACGACCTTTCAAACTTTCCTAAAAATCAACCAATGAG
>JAQIWT010001098.1:0-12542 GCA_034696485.1 Isohypsibius dastychi | reverse complement strand
GGTTTTTTTGTTATAAAACCCACCCCCCCCCCCCCCCCCCCCCCCGCATTTTCCAGTTTGTTTTCATTTTCCTAATTTCGTTCTTCTGTCTTGTAAATCGTGTTTCTGAATCTTCTCGAATTCGCCTCTTTGACATCGTCCGGTCTTCTGTAAATTTTCAGTTTGGTGCACTATCGTCGGAGTACTTGAAAATGCCGAAGAAGATGGGAGAAAACTCTAAAGCAGTGGAGGCTCGAGCTCGGAAAGATGCTGTTGAAAACGACAAGCGTCAAAAGAAGGAAAAAGATGAAGAGGATAAATTATGGGAAGATAACGACAAATTGGTTGCTCGAAAACAAGAACGGAAGGTAAGTCAACGTCGGATTTTAACAATGTTTTCGTGGAAAAGGCAAGTTTTTTTTCCAGACAAGCAGGAAATTTTATTCTGCTTTTATCGTAGGAAGACAAGGAGAAGAAAGCTCACGATGCTCTTCAACGAAAACTGGAACGTGAGAAATTATTTGAGGAAGAAATGAACTCGCTGAAAAGCGCCAAGCCATCGGTTTCTAAAGTTACCAAAGCTCACATCGACTCAGCAACTGAACGGGAAAATCTCGCCAAATTACAAGGTAAAAATTAATCAACAAGGAGATCTTTCATGGGATTCCATGTGTGATAATTAATTATTCAACTTGAACAACCTAATTTGAGAAGAGTTTCGGATTCTGGGAAGACGTCGACCTGAATTACCGTTTTCATTGGATCACAAATTCTCAACTTCCGGTTTGCTTTGCAGCGAAATCCAAGCCGAAAGAAAAAGGAATCGTGGTTCAGAATGACGAGGAATTACTCCCAGAAAATCCCAACCGAGTTCAAGGTGATGGACATGTTGCACGTGGAGTGGAAGAAGCTCTCGGAGTGCTCGGGTATGTTTTTATCAATCTTGAAAACGTTTGTTATTTATTCTTCTCGAAAAATGTTTCATTTATTTTATTTAACCAAGCTCTGGAAGAGCATTGAGAATTATTTATTATCGTAGCATAAATGATCAATTTAATTCTATTAATTTTCGTATTTTTTTTTCTCGAATGTCGGTTGTAGCTTGAATATAATCGGGTTTTTTTCAGAATTTCCGATGATGCGGATAAACATCCCGAGAAGCGTGCGAAAGCTGCCTACATGACATTCGAAGAGCGCGAACTTCCGAAACTCAAGGAGGAGTATCCCAGCTTCCGTCTCTCTCAACTCAAGCAACTCCTCAAAACTCAATGGCAGAAATCCCCGGAAAATCCCTTCAATCGACCCATTCAGAAATTCAACGCCACCAAAGCTGAAGCGCGGTCCCAGGAGGACTCTGATTGATGGACGTGATATGGTAATCGCAGAAATGCCAAGTGGAACGAAAACAAATGGCTGGGATTTATCGAGCGGTCAGGTCAAACTTTTGCGTTCATTTCCGTTTGACTTTTCTTTTCAATCAACCCGGTTCTTGAAATACCTGAACTGATTCTCCTTTTTTAATAAGATTGTATGTACACTTTCCTAATTAACTGAAAATGAAAAAAACAAAAACTTGAAAATCTGGTTTTGATTTTGAGTTGTTTCTGCTGCAACCGGAAGTGCTTGATTATCCATAGATGGCTCCGCGGCACAAACAAGTTGCCTTACAATGTCCGGCCAAGTGATCTTGGAATTTGCTGGAGCAAATTTTGTATTTCGATTCCATGTCATCACAATTTGAATATAAATTGGTGTGTAGGCATTTATTGGCTGGAATTAATGGGATGTGTAATTCAACGGAAAATTGCGGAGTTTTGACTATCACTTACTGCATAAGCCTCCCTCGCAAGCATCTGGACATTTTTCGCAGGGTTTTCCTGTTTTGTACGGCGAGCTGAGGTCTCCAACATTTCCGCTGAAAAACTAAGTTTGAACCGGAAATGAAGTAATGTTTCATCAGTGAAAATTTAATTTTATAATTCTAATAAATTCTTCCTTGTATTTTTTGCGTTCGTTTTTTTGTACTTGGGACAATAATGGCACACGTAAAAATGCCATCCTCCGCAGTCTTTGTAGGCGCATCCCAACTGGAAAGTTGTCGCCCATACCATCTGCCGGAAAGATAAAACATAAATAACTCAGATTTCAAATTTCCAATTTTTTTTACCGCAGTGTAATGCCCTACAACATGTAAATCATTTTCTTGGCCATATGTGTAGTTCAACCGTTCGCTGAACCACATGTTGATAACTGAATTCCAACTGAACGGCCAAGGTGTTGTGTAGGCAATGTTTTGACCACATGCGAAATCTGAAAATAATCAAAAAGTTATTCTGAAATTCAAATCGGGGCAAAAAGTTGAGATTTGAATGTAAAAAGTTTTTTCACGCGGTAGGGTGAAGATTTTGCTAACATTTGCCGGCTGGTGTAACGGGCCAGCTGTAACCCAACGGGGGGCTTGGATATCGAACTCTGATCGTGGGGGAGTCACTGTTGTGGTTTCTTCGATATTAGGTGGTGCCTTAGCATGCCGATTGTAAACAAGGGTACGCCTGCGTAAGCGGTGCATCCTGGTTGTTAGAGAGGGGTCCACCAGGTCAGGCCGGTGACGGAGCAGCCAATAGCCCCCGCAGTCCTCAGTGCTAAGATCACACTGCTGATCGGGAGATTATGCAGCCACTGCGAGAAAGGGAACGATATCCTTTTTTAAAAGATTTTGTGTGGGATGTCAGTGAATTGTTTTTTTGCCTTTGATTGCTACTTAGTTTTTTGGCCATCTTCATGTGACTTTTTCTGTGGTGTCATTCGTGTAACGCCGTTTTTCATGGCCAGCGTTTGAATTTAAAAATTAGAACGATGAATTGGTGAATTTTCAAAAGCCCGAAAAAATTCAATAACTACCATATTTGTCAATATTTACAGCAGTTCTGGTTCACTTCAGAAAGTTTCTTACGCAGGACAAACAACGTTGATGTAATTGCGAAGGGGGAAGTGATCGTGGGGTAAGAGCGCAAACCGGTAAGTGCATATCCTGAACAAGAGAGTCTGACCGATCTCGCAAATGGTGATCGCTGCCTCATACAGGACTTTGGTTCAAAGCCTTGCTCTTTTCTTCTACATGACTGACTCTGAGCAAAAATGTACTTACTGGACGTTGTCCGGTTTGTCTCATTACTGTGTTGATAATCGCACAGATCCGCCCAGTCCTGGGCTTGTTGCGCAGCTTCCTCATTCCACTCCATTTTCAACATATTCCCTGCAGCTGGCTCAACCAGACTTCGAACGCAATTATGTTTCCGAAGCGTAAAATTCGCGACTTGCTCGTACTTTCGAGCGTCCAGCTGGTGATCTGGAATTCCATCGAGGTCGCTGACGCCATCAGGTTCCAGTGACCATGTTCTGCTGTCATTCTCGTGGAATGGTGCCAGAGTCCCACAATGCGGATAGTCGTGCATGTGCTTCTCAGGTCTGACAGTTGTGGGCTTCTCACCAACAACCATAACATCCGTTCCGTTGTCCAGAGAACTCTCTGTTTTGTTCAGTTTGATCTCTGTCGTCGTCGAGCCATGTGTTGTCGTGACCTCTGTTATCAAACGAGCTGGTGATAAAACATGATCTTTTATGGAGATTTCAGCAATGGAGTCGATTGTCAAATGTTGAGATTGATTGGTTAGGAAGGGAATCAAGTCAGCTTGATTGTTCATGGCATACCAGTTCAGCTTGGTCGTGCCATTTTCTGTTGTGATGTTTGACGTGGCTCTTATTATCCAAGATGGAGCAGTCAGTGACAGAAATATCGAACTCAGTTCCGAAGGGACACTTTGGTGCTGGAGCGCAGATACGGCGACCTCAGAAACGTTGAGGTCTCCGCCAACTAAACCACAAAAGTGAATCTCAACGCATTTATTACATACAGGTCTCTCTTTTTGGACTTACGAATTATTACGCAGTAATTCCAAAGAATAATGACCTGAGCGAATGTTTTTTCAATATACGGCATCTTCATGATTGGATTTCTTTAAAATGAGGAAGATGTTTATCGAGCAACGGTCAAGTCACAAGTGATATGCGCATCTTCAGATGGGTAACTGGGCTGGACATCTTGATAAAACCGGGGGGTTTCCAAATAAATAATGAGGTTGGCCCGTGACGAGAATAGCACTTCCGCGTAATTGGCATAAAAGTTTACTTCAACGCAGTGGCTGCGATTTTAGGATGCAGGACAGCGCGTTCGATACAAATGTCGATTGTTGGCTTGAAGAGTAACACAAAGTGATGCAAGTAGCTTTGACCACTGACGTGTTAACACACATGATCAATAGATGGATTTTTTGGGCAACCAAGAGCAGATCTGATTCGTCCTTCCGGTTGCAGTCCAAATCTGCCAGCGTTGGCAGTCCGTGGCCGATAATGGTGCGCAGGGATTAACCAGAGATTTCCATTTATGATCTCGTGCATTCTACGTGATAACAATACGCTACTCTGCCCTGTGCACAGTGTGCTTTCACCACGGCTTTTGTTCGAATTTGTTCAGAGAGGTTTTTGGGGCTCAAGAAAACGCTGACATTTGTTGTACGCAGACGGTTGAATGTGACATGCACTCTAATACCAATGTGATAGTTCCGCCAGGACGATTGTGTAACTTTCAAGATTTGAATCAATGCAGAAAAAACCATGATGGTCATGAGAGGGTTTTTGCCTCGCGATCTTGTGGTCCATTCTGCATTTCTTTAAGAAGTATCGCAGTACCATTGGCCACATGAATTTCAACTCAATTATGCCTACCGTAGGCCGAATCTTGTGGAAGTTCAGGTCTCAATGAACATCTGGCAGTTGTTCTGCGATTGCTTGTTACACGTCGGAATGAAATATCGAGTTTTAGAGGCCAGTGTCCACCTCAAAGAACAAAAGCTTTAGTACCAGGCTACCAGGTACTAAGTAAGGTCATCCCATGATAGTTCAAAAACCAATCAAATATACATTACTGGGATTTGATTGACTACCATCCAGTTTTTGTTTGCGTTTTCGAAAAGTCTCGATTTTCTTCTTTCTGTTCTCTCTTTTTCTGCCCAACTGCGAATGGGAATCGCGAAAATATGAAAGTCGTTGATAAATTCATCTTATCTAGTTCATCTCGGATTATCCTTTCTCACTTCCCTGAGTTCTGAGTCTGACCAAGAAAGATGAATATTTTGCCGAAGAAAAGGTGAGAATCTATTCTTCTTTCTGCTCGGTTTGATCGCGTTATGATTGCTGTTCCTGATCGTCGGTCTTTCCAGGTGGCATGTTCGGACCAAGGACAACATCGCTCGTGTTCGTCGTGATGAACAGCAGGCAGCGGATGAGGAGCAGGATCGACAGAGACGGATCGCCTTGGCTGTAAGAACATAATTTCGTCGCAGTTCCTTGTGAAATTTTTCCCTTCTTTTCGAAGTCAAAAAATGATGAACACAAATCGTCAGTTTGATAAAAAATTCAGAAACAGAACAAAAACTATTTCGAATGAAACTTACCGTGAATCACGTCCGTGTTTGTTTTTTTCCACATTTGTTTTTGTTCACGTTGCAGGAACAAGAATCTCGCACGGATTTGCTTCGGAAACAAGCTCGCGACCGAGTAAAAGATTTGGGTGGTGATGACTTGGGCGGATTATTTGAAGAACAGATCAGTCAAAGCGTTCCTGCCGAAGTTCTCCCAACAGAACATATCAATATTTTCAAAGATGCGGAAGAAGGGGTATTGATGTTGTTCTCAAAAACATTTGGTATTTTGGTTCTAATGAGTTTATTTTGTATAGAAGAGTACGGCGTTGACGAATAAAGAACATGAAGAGGAGAAAAAGGCTGAAACGGAAAAATATGAGAAAAGTATTGGATATTTGACATACCTTGGCCAAAGTGCTGCTGAATCTCAACGTAAGTGTGAAAAATGCGGAAAAAAATCTTCGACAGTAGTTTTATCGAGCCCCGAAGTTGATATAATTATGGAATAAATAACCCTCTGGATTTCATATGGAAAATCTTCGGAAAACATAATGAAATATTTATCAAATAATTTTGGGGAAAAAATGAATAAAAAAAAGTTTACTGATGTTGCACTTTTTTTTGAATATTCTGCAGTTATACATTCATCGTACAAACCATTTTAGTTGTTAACGTGGTTTGTGGGTCTGCTGCCTAGAAATTTGGTATTTTCCACGTTTTCTGAAAAGCGAGACGGATAATGCGTTACCGTTTATTTCTCCTTTGACGAGTTTTAGATGAAAAGGTCTTGGCTTTTTTGAATCTGTTGTTGACATCGTACTTGAATGGCTGTAACGAACTGAATGAGGTTGACAGTGTTTTTAAGTGGTTACCGTCGATCGATTTTTAGAAGTTATGATTTATGCAATTTGAATCAAACCGATCGATTTAAAATTAGCAGAATCTATATCTATTTGTTCCGTGAAATCGATTTCCGTTCTGAATAGTATTGAAGCTGTAACTTGCCAGCTGGAAAAGGGTTTTTTTTGAACGGCAAACCAAAAATACTTGAATCCCAAATTCAAAATTTTGAGACGTAAACTTTTGAATTTCACGCCATGTTCTCAAGTTCTATTTTATTCTTTCAGTTCATTTTAGTTAGAAAAAAATATTACTCTAAATTTTTGGGCAGTAACAAAACGAATTTTTGTTTGCTGCAGATATCCAACCGTGGTATACGCTCTCCCATGACAAAAGAACAGTAATTCCGTCTTCCAGTGGCTTAGTTCTCCAACAACCGTCCAAAAACACAGAGCACAAAATCAAGGAATTTTACGACCCCCTCAGCTCCATGAAAGTTCATCTCGCGAAGAAAAAAGGCGCTGAACAACTAGCACTTCCGGCCCCAAAACGAACATCATCCCCTCCATACAAATCAAAGTCTTCTGACAAGAAAAAGCGGAAAGAAGATGACGCGGAAGTGTTGGAGCTTATCCCGAAGAAAAAATCTATCGAAGATCTTCGTGCTGAGCGAATGCAAAGAGAAGCAAGTGCAAGGATGAAAACGAAGCAGTTATTGGCGGTGAGAAGCGGCGTGGTGGAAACGAAGAAGGATAGACCGCCTGAACGCGAGCAGAAATACAGTTCGCAATTTAATCCGGATTTGGCGCGCCAAAATCACAACTTTGAAAAGCGCGAGTATTATTAAAGTTGTGGTTTTTTAAAATATCATCTGTGATGATTATGTTTTTGTTTTTATCCTGAAACTTCGGAATATTCCTTTTTTTGATATTCGGGATATCTTGTAGAAACTTTAACACACAGACAAAACGGAGATTTCCGAATATACTGTGCTGAATATTTGCAGCATTCCAACTTCCATAAATGATCCAGAAGTAGAAACTTGCACAAATTTTTCAAGTCGTGTTTGGTTTACCAGTACGATCGAGAATGAAATCATTAATCAAATCATCAATCAAGGCCATTTTTCTAAATGCCCACGAAAACTCTGTTTTATGTCGAATCGGACCGCAAAAGTTGATACTCAAGTACAACTTTTTGCTCCACGGTATTCTGTGGTGAAACCATGAGTCGGTATTACAAATCGGTGAGGAAAAATACTGGCCATCTTGACGGGCGAGCACTGTGCCCAGCTCGAAGTCAGCGGGTTCGTTAAAGCGCAAGCAAAGCGCCAGCGAAGCGGAACCCTGCGCTGGGCGCGAGCCCCAGTGGTCTGGGTCTGAGATGCTGGTCAATTCGCAGGTATTTTCTGTCAACCTTTTCTTGTTGTGCTCATGGGCCAGTAGTCAGTCTTCAAAACATCAAGCGCATGTGCTTGAACCGGGCTCATGTGAATTCGTTTTCGTTCATCCTGGCAACCAGAGCTCAAAATCGGTGTTTACCAAAAAACAAGCACCAAGTCGCCAAAGATGGAGGAGAATTTCACTCAGAAGGATATGTTCCCAAATTGCTGTAGTATTTCCTCTTTTTTAATTCTTCCTCTGGAATGCCCAGTTCAACCGAAATATCCGAAGAGGCTATCAAAAAACCAACACCCGCAAAGTCAGAGAAATGCCACTTGGAAAGACCGAATGCTGCAAAGCTGAAACCAGGAAGAAAAACACGCAGTCCACTGTATCGATCGCTGAACCTGGTCGACACTCACCAGAAGTCATCCTCGTTCCTCGATGAAAAACTCAGAACTAGAGAACAATCACCAATCTTACCAAAAACCTCTTCGCGTTTGAACAGCGTTTTATCAAAGAACGACGTGAATTTGAAAAAGCCACTGACCAAACCTACATCAACATCTTCTCGAACAAATCTGAAGCCAGTTCCAGTGCAGAATTTTGTTCTACCGAAAAAATCGTTTTTGAACACTGAAACAGTTCATGTGTCACCAAAATTTCCAAAGTCTGGAACGGGCGCAGGACGAGGTCCCCAGAAGAAAGTAGGGAAGCACGGAGCGTCGAAACTTTTCAACCCCTTTGATAGCCTTTCGGAGCCGTTTGGCAAGCTGTCACTCAGCTCTGTGGATGAAGCGGATGAAAATGGCGAGCATCAGCTGAAAGAAGCTGAAAGTTCCGGCTTCGATTTCAATCTGAAGGAGTGATTTCACTCCGAATTATTTTCGAAAGATTTGTCAGCGGAGTCTGTATGTTCTGAACTGCCAACGGTCGTCTCGAGTTCCGCACGGGCGATTCTGTCGTGAATATGTCCGTCTAATTACTCCGGTCATTTTTAGCTCTGATTTGATTAACCGGAATCAGTGTTCTCCTGATTGACGTTGATCGCTTGAAGACATGTCTGCAAATATGCAATTGACTTGAAGGAGCTGCCCTAATGCAGCAGTGGGGTAGTCGGTTGTAGTGTGTGTTGGCCATATTGGCACTTCCTCAGCGTGGAAGGTACGGTTGAACGGTGATGGATACCTCAAGAGAAATATTGTCCCCACTAAACATGCAAAATTCGCCACTTGCTCTTGCTCAACTATTTGCATAGACAACCAGGTTGCATTCCGAGCTCGCATCGAATTGCGGATGTTGTTATGACCGGTTTTTGTTCGTTGATTGCTGATTTTGAAAAGAAGAGTACATGATCAGTCAGAGATATGCGTGAGCTAATCAGCCAGTTCAAATTTTCATGGGTTCTTACTATGAAAGGTTATAATGTGAAATGAGCGAAAAAGTGTTAATTGATTCAAAGTTAACCAATAAAATGGTGCACACAAAAAATGACTTCCGAAAGTCGATAGCTAATTGATGGATAATGACGATCCAGCGACAGAACAAAAAAAAATCTCTGGCTCTGTTTTGCGAAAGTATGAGCTCTGTCAATAACACGGCATGAATTTGCTCAATTCGTGACTGTGATTTCACGTGAGATCGATTTTCAAGTGCGCCTGACAGACAGCTCTTTGGTCGAAATGCTCTGAAAAAGTGGTTCGTTTTCCAGAACGTCAACTGCTGACATGCTCTACTAGCTCATATGGGTTTTCGGCGAAGAATTCGAATGGAACCCTGACACATGTCCATAGACAGTCAGGTAGTGCCGAAATCTTCCATTTTTCCATGTACAATCCGCAAAATTTCCACTGAAAGAATCCGAGAAGTTTTTGATTCAAATAGTTCGAGAACGAATCTTGGAGAGTAATTTTGGACCAGTTGGTTGACTGTATGTCTTGAAATGGAAGCCGGAAAAGGACGATGCCGAGCCTGACTGACAAACATAAACATCACTTTAACACTCATTCCGTTCCCCAATTGGGGAGGCAGAGAGCTAATTGGGCGCAAGTGGCTGACAGCTCGAGCTCGACAGGTTACAGCCCCGCTTAGTGTTTGGATTGGATGTAGAGTAGCCAACGCACATCTTATGGCCGACCGACCGGCGACCTCTGAGTGAGCGTTAAGTTCACAACTCTACTTTATAAACCACCAGCCATCGCCAACAAGAATCATCAGTCTTTTCAGTTGTCTTCCATCTCATCTTCATCATCCATCTTGGATTTGTAGAAACAACTGAAGACACAATGACCTTTATCTCCGCCGTTGCCATCGTCGGTCTCTGTGCGAGTCTCGTATTCGGAGCTACTATCCCCGATGCCAGCATGGGCCAGTCTCAAGCTCAATCCCAGGGAGCTGCATCTACCAACGCTGAGCAACCTGTTGCGGCGGAGAGCTCCTATGGGTGAAACAATCCATCGCTGGAAAAATTCACTGTGATTACGAAATTCTCGTTTTTTAGTTCGAGCTATGCCCCGAAATACAAGTCGTCCCATGACTCCTACAACAACGACTACTCAGCTCCATACGTGACTGGCAGCTGTTATGGACAATACCCAGGTATGTTCGGTAATGCCGACTACGACTGCAAGTCCTACCGAGTGTGTCAAGCCGATGGTCGATTGGATATCCTGTACTGTCCTCCATACACTCGATTTAACAATTACCTCGGAGTCTGCGATTGGCATTTTAAGGTGGGCTACTTGACTCGCTGATGTGTGTTTCCCATGGGGGTTGCAATTGTGTGGTTTGACCAGGTTGACAGCTACTGCAATCCGCTCTACAAGGAGGAGTACAACTCATATGAAACTAAGGGTTATGGAGGCTCCAGCTACGAGAAACCATACTCTGCTCCTCAATCCTATGGACATGATTCATATGCCCCAAAGAGCTACGAAAAGTCGTATGAGAAACCAATTTACAACGCTGGCTATGAGGCACCCAAATACTCGAGCAACTACGAGGCTCCCCATTCTTATGAGAAGGGATATGGAAGCTATGAAGCTCCCAGCTACGGACACCGGTCTGTTTATAAGAAATATTGAACGCCCATATTGCTGCATCTTTTCTAGAGATTTTCTACTAAGTTAATCAGTCTCTGTGATTCGCTCAAATTCGACTTCTTTCTCACTCTTCGCTGTACTTGTCATTGTTTCTATGTTTCATTTCACAAATGAAGAAACTCATAATTACGTGTCTATACTTCGCCACATACAGCCCAACACTTCTGCAAGCAACCGCGCTACTCAAGCAATTTCTAAAGTTTCTGCACACCCGGTTGGTCCAAAAACAAGACATCTATATTTCGCATCCATGTGTGGTCTCCAGAAACAGCGTAGCTCCCGACAAACAACAGGGTATGTGATTCCGGGTTCTGTTTGCCGATTATTCGGGGTTATATTGCACGAAAAACAGAAACAGTGCGTTTTTATCCTTCATAACACTTTGGTCACATTAACGACCAAAAAAGCAGAGAAGAGCAGAAATGAAAGGATCACTGATAGTCCAATTACTAAACGGTCTACAACCAAGTCATATTACTTCTGACCAGATCCTTTTCCTGCTCCCTGACTTGCACCGCTTTTGTTTCCTCCGCCATATTTGTCGCTGGTCGGATTGAGCTGGTTAGCACGATTATCCTGTGCTGCTTTGTAATCCGAGCTGGTCGGATTCGACATGTTGGATTTGTGGTCACGGTTTGCTTTATCCATTGCCACCTGCTGCAAAAAACCAAAAACACAACTCACAAAAGCCAGTTCATTCAGATCGAACAAAGTACATTGGGAAATGTCACTGACCAGTTTAAATGTCGAAAGAAATGAGCAGCACTAGGCACTAGAGACGTTTCCGTAAATATTCGCGGAGATTCTCTGTATACGAACAAATCTAAGGAGTGAAATCTGGAATGAAATTGCAAATGCGGAGCTGAATCGTCGGCACTTTATGTTTGCGACGCAGTCCAGGTGCGTGTCAGGGATCTTCCCCGACGTACTGAGCTGAAGCGCTAAGTCATCTCACGTCACATTCTGAATGGCACACCCCCACTTATCATCCACCACCAGGGTGCCCCGAAAGAAAATGTGGATGAACTGAGCGAAGAACCCAGCAAACAAAATAAAAGATTCAGCTAGGATGTAAACACTAAATACAACTCTCAATGACAAACTTTACGCAGTGAAATAATGTTTAAGCCCACTACCTCTTAACAACAGGTCTGTGTGACATGTACTGTACCTCATATTGTAACCATTAGGATACGCTGCGCGCATGTAGCCGGCAAGATAGTTGTGCGCAACTAGCAACTATCTTGCCGGGCATTCCGGCAAGATAGTTGCGTCGGCAAGTTAGTTGCGCGTTTCGGCAAGATAGTTGCGCGCCGTGGAATTGAATTTTAACTGAGATCAACAGAGCTAGAACAACTGCAAAATGTATTATTCGTTCTTTTTCCAATCACTGAGGGCTCATTTATAAAAGTATAACGTTGTCGTAGGTGCAGAAAAACTTATTTCATCAGATTGAATCGATATTTTTACCGTAGTGATCCTTAGTAAGATAGTGCGTTCTCCGGCAAGATAGTTGCGTTCTCCGGCAAGATAGTTGCGTATTTCGGCAAGATAGTTGTGCACTGCGGAAATATTCATAAGTGACATTTTCGATTCCATGGAGCGTTGTACCCTAAGTGCTCTTTGGATTTCATGAATAATATCAGCTCTTATTTATCACACCAAATGTTTAACTGAAAATTAACTCTTCGATTACCAGGTGGGGTCAGATTGACCCCAGCCTTTGAATATTAATTCATAACTCGATACTGAATTTT
>JAQIWT010001097.1:0-12544 GCA_034696485.1 Isohypsibius dastychi | reverse complement strand
TCTTCGGCAAAATGTCCGTTCGGCAAAAAATCATTCGGCAAATAGTCTTTTCGGCTAAAAAAATCGGCGAAATGTCTTTTCGGCAAGATGTCGTTTCGGCGAATCAAGGCAGTACCGAGAAGACATCCTTTGTTTACATTTGTTTATTCAGAGCTTCTCTAGCTTTCTCACTTCCTGTTTTTCCTATTATCTCCATCTGTCCAGAGCTTCCTGCTAAGCCTCAGATTCAGGACGCAGTTTATTCCTTCGGTTCATCGATCGCACCTTCTGAGGTAAGTACACAGTGTGACGCTTTGACGAGAATCACTGTCATATTGTATACTTCCGGTAGATCTCGTTTGGACCACACTGACAGAGATTTTGAGGTAAGTCCAATTCAAAAATGAAGCCTGCGAGCTCAATCGTACACGAAATAACAAGTGCACAGTGTTTTTATGAAATCTTTTGAGAATACAGGTATCAACCCACAATACTGTTGGATATGTGAAAAATGTTAAAACGGTCATTTCGTTCGTTTTTGCCCCACTGAATTGTGATTGACCGTTTTGTTTCTTTTCAGGTATGCCTCGTACTAAAGGCGCTGCTAGAAAGAACATGGGGGGGAAAGTGCCCCGAAAGCAGATCGTAACCCTGCCCAATAGAAAGATAAACACCGGTGGAGTGAAGAAGCCGCATCGTTGGAAGCCTGGAACAGTCGCACTTCGAGAGATTCGTCGTTACCAGAAAACTTTCGATCTGCTCCTCAAAAAAGCACCGTTCGGACGACTTGTCAGAGAATTGGTACAAAAGTACGAGAGTCCTTGGAGTGGGATGCGATGCCAGTACCAAGCTGTAATAGCACTACAGGTGCATCAGTTCACTTGATGTTTGGTGAAGTTTGTCACGATTTCTTTATTTAACAGGAGGCAGCAGAATCTTTCCTCGTTCGTGTGTTTGAAGACACTAATCTCGTCGCCATACATGCCAAACGCCAAACTATAAAGAAGGAGGACATGGATCTGGTTATGAGGCTCCGTAATAACCAAGGAGATAAAACTTGATTTATGTTGTTCAGTATTACCATAGTGAAAATAGACTAGAAGGCAGGCCTCTCTAATCAGGTGGTGAAGCGGGCGGCTGACCACTGGTCGGCTGGAATGTCATCTCATTAATTGTTTTTGCCAAAGTAGATCTGCGCGTTACGCCGCCTCTTTTCTTCCAAGGGGGTGATGCCGCCTTTTCACTCAAGGGGGAATGGCAGCACAGTAATCTTTTACGAATAAAAACGTAAAAACAACAGAATCGCGGCTGTTGCACAAACGAAATTGCATTGCCGACAAAATCCTGATTAAAATTAAAAAGTGAATTTACAATATCGATGAAATTTAATTGAAGCCGATTTCGCAATCAGCATCTGCTTTGTTGACTTATTCGGATCCAGTTGCAGCTCCATACTTCGCTCGTTTCCGATTTTCAGAAGCATGCTCACATCCTCTCACAAAACATTTCATAAATCCTGACGGTCCGGAACGCCGCTTACGAGAAGGCTCAATATGCGGAACCATAACGTTTGATCATCAAGTCGGAAAATAAGAAGCGAAAAGCAAAACAGAACTTCGTATTTCGAGTGTTTGAATTATCAAAATTGGTTACCGAATTTTCGGAGTGATGAGAAAAGCATGGTCAGGAGTGTTATCCCGGCTGTATTCCTAATACTTCTTTTGTTTTGTCATTTCTTTTGTTCGGAATTGTAAGGGGGTATTGTAGCCTAGACGGCCCCCACGCAATTAGGTGACGTCACGACGCGCAGATCTACACATTTAGTGAGATGACATTCCAGCCGACCAGTGGTCAGCCGTCCACTTCATCACCTGAGTAGCCTGCCTGCTCCATTTCCACTATGGTATTACTGGTGGTGTAATTAGTGAGATCTTGACGGACAGTACACGTTCACGGTTTAATTTCTGGTTCGAAGACAACTGGTGTTTCATGATAAACTACTAGCTTTTGTATACCCTTGGTTTCGCAGTTGTTCACATAATTCTGAACTTCCAAACGGGGAAGCGTAGTGTCACTTCACATACACAGTCAAAGTAATCTCTAGAAGGTTTTTGAAATCAGCTCATAACTAATAAGAAGTGCTATTTTCAGTTCTCAAGTGGGTTCATGCGTAGCTCAGCTCTCACTGAAATCTTTTTTGTTTAGGTTGGCCAATCTATCGGTGGCAGAATATGCTACCGTTATGACAAATCTGCTGTGAACAAAACAGATGAAATGATGCGGCAGATGTCAGAAAAGTTCGCTGGACTTTCTCGACAGGAGCGTAACCGAATGCTAAAACTCCACCAGACAAACGGCTTCAAGCGCCAGTCAGTTTTGGAAAACCTCGCCAATTTCGACCTTGTTAACGGATGGGCTCAAGATGTCATGCACCAACTGGATGAGGGTGTCTCAAAATTTCTACTGGAAAAAATCATGGACCCAAAATCAAAACTTGGACTGAAGAAACGTGACGTGGAAAAAATGGATACTTTGTGGAAAGAAATCGTTGTGACTGGTCAAGAGAATCGAAAACCAAGATCGCTGTATCAGTATAAGCGCTTCAAAGCCCACGAACTTCGACTGTTTTTGCTACATGGTCTGCCATTTATCACCAAGGGCGTTGTTTCGAAAAAAGTACGAAATGTGGTTGCTTATGTCGCTACAGATGTTTCATTCAAAACATCTACCCATTTGCAGGCGTACAAAGTGTTCTGCTTAATCTCATGGATTGGGTGGATTTGTACAAACGACAGAATCAGCTGCGGCGATGTTGATCTGTTAAAGGATCTTTGCGAACGCTTCATGCTGGGATTTCAAGAAGAATTCGGCGTTGCCGAGATGAAATACTCGATCCATCTCGTTTCTCACATATGGTATGCTGTCGATCTGTTTGGCCCGCTTCAAAACGTGTCGTGCTATGGACCAGAAGACCAAATCGGGAAGATTTCGAGAAAAGTGCTATCGATGAACAACACGACCAAGCACATCATGAACAACTCAATACTTCTCGCTAGAAGTGCAGTGTTGGTTCGTGATATCGTTGAGAGGAAAAACGAAAACGTCGATTGCAGAATTCTTGCTTTGGCGAATCGAGTGCTTGAACGAAGAGTGTCAACTGTATGTGTGAAATCTGTGGATGGAACCTGCAGCTTCACTGGTCAGGCAGTACTGTGCCACTTAGGACTTCTGACTCGAGTTCAACATGTTTCTCAATTCAAAGAAAACCTCTGCGCCAACCGGGTATTGCTGTTTAAATCGGCTATCATAGAGAACGGAACGCCAATACGCACGTCTGACAGCAACAGTACTTGCTCAAGAAACGAAAGCGCCGTCATCGACAATTTGGGAAGGGTCATCAAAGTTGACCACATTATTGCGGTCCTGAATGAACAGCGTGATACCGTAGACGAGTCTTTTGTTACTGGACGGGAGTATGATCGTCTATCCGATCGAGAATTCGGTAGCAAGACTATCCACTTGCCTCACATTTTCAGTGTTTAACGAGGGGAAAACACAATTTTGGTTCCCTCTGTGAACATTCTGAAGAAACTAATCATACTTAAGTTTTCTGATGGTAAAACAGTTGTCTCTGTGCCTTCAAGCATTTATCGACCAACGTGAATAAATATTTTGTAGTCTTGACTGATATTTCTGTCGGCTAGGACTTATGTTTATCTGAGCCGAAAACCAAATATCTGTTCACTCATATTTCAGATTTTATTCATGTGACCGACTGCCGAGTCGGATGTTATAAATGTGAGCCGAAATTAAATGTCCGTCAACCGGCCATAGAAAATGTGATCAGAAAAGTTACCGGATGAATATACGGACATTTAATTATCCGAGTTACTAGGGATTGGCTTATGTTTTTCACACGCTTAAACGAATCAACACTTGGGAGGACGCGATTTAGCGGGTTCTAAAAGTGGAGGTTTGAGGTGTAGGTTGGATTAAGCTTTTTTCTGTCTGAAGCCAGTCTTAAATTCTTAAATCAACCTACACTTCCAACCTCCACTTTCAAGTCACGCAAAATCGCGTCCTCCCAACTATTGATAAAAATGCGAGAGAGGATGTAAAAATGGCGCATTTGTACTCTAACCTTCCTCCCCATTTAAAGATGGAATTTTTGAATAAAAAACCGACAACGGTCGATGAATTTATCAATTGGCTGAAAGATGCAGCGAGGAAAACGGCGATTGGCCAAGCAGCTTTACTGAAATCACAACTGTCGGTACCCTTAGTGGGACAGAATATGCCGCTGACCTTTGGTCAACCACCAGTGCCGGTTTACGCGAATATGGTGGCGGAGAATAAGGACAGTCCACTGTATAAAATGGTCGAGCAGTTGGCAGTGCAAATGACCCAATTAAGCCATAAAACGGAGGAAATTCAGAAAAATCAGCAACAACAGGGCCATCAAAATTTTGAGAGTTTCAGTGGACCTCAAAGGTTCTATCGTAATCTGACGCCAGATGGGCGAAAAATATGTAATAGTTGCGGGAAACCGGGCCATATAGCCAAGTTTTGTAACAGTCATTAAAATGCGGGAAATATGATGAACCAGAACACATTTATGGCTCCGGGTCAAAACCAGCAGTTCTATCAGACGCGAAAAAACTCCCAAAGCAATTTCGGTCATAACGCACCTATGTTTCGAATAAATGCACCACCGACTACGCGGTATCCAGCACTACCTGCGCCAGCCACTGTACCTCAGTTTTATGTTGGACCCCAAGAGGGGCAAGAGATGCAAATGGGGTGGACACCCTTGCAGTCGGAAAACTAGAGTCCGAACAAGTTTTGAAGGCAAATTGTTCGGGAGCGGTTATGCGGCCTATTTTTGAAAGTTCTGTTTGTGGCGCGTGTTCATGTTATGTGGGGGTTAATAAAGGGAGAACCCGAGTTATTTTGGACACAGGATCGGGGATTTGTTTAATGAGTGAAAAGTTTGGGAGAGATAATAAGCTTAACCCTGTGAGATGGACGGGCCCGTTGGTTACATTGGTCACAGGTAGTACGTTTCGGATACCATTTGCGAGTAGTGTTGAGATTAAAATTGTGGGATACAGAGCAAGAGGACTCTGCGGAATCATTCCGAATTTTGATTATGATATTTTGTTGGGGTTAGATTTTTTGAAAGGTGCACCGCTGATGTTAAATTTTCGAGATTACACGCTCAGTAATGTGAATTCCTCAGGTATAATAAACACGGTGCCGCTGTTATTAATCAAACCGCTCCCAGCAATTGAGATGCCAGTGACCATTATCGAAAGTGATCAACCCAGAGAGAGGGATGTAATTTTCAGAAATTGTCCTGAAGAAAATAGTGAAGAGAAAGAAGAAATGGAAGAAATGTGGTTTCCAACAACAAAGAGGCAGAGTAATTTATGGCCCATCGAGAATTTTGATGAGAAAATGTTTGACAATATGAACCTTGGTTCACAGCTGTGTCCAGATCAGAAAGCGCGTTTAATTGCCGTTCTGCGTAAACATTAAAATTGTTTCTCATGTGGAGAAGACAAGTTGGGTAAGTGCACGCTTGGCAAAATCAGGATAGACACAGGAGATAATAGACCCATAAAACAGCAAATGCGACGTTTTCGGTATAGCCAAATTGACGAGATTACCCGCCAAGTGCAAGAAATGTTAGCCATGGGCGTTATTTCGCCCTGCTATCAGACAGACTGGGCAGTGAATATAGTTGCTTGCGACAAGAAAGACGGGTCGACCAGAATAGCCATTGACTACCGAGACCTGAATCGGG
This sequence comes from Isohypsibius dastychi, assembly GCA_034696485.1. Taxonomy (NCBI): domain Eukaryota; kingdom Metazoa; phylum Tardigrada; class Eutardigrada; order Parachela; family Isohypsibiidae; genus Isohypsibius; species Isohypsibius dastychi. The sequence goes on along the minus strand of JAQIWT010001097.1, from coordinate 6,759 downwards.
TGACTACAAAGGATTTATATCCAATTGGGAACATGCAGCTAATGCTAGACTCGGTGAACAGCAGTCACATTTTTACGATCCTCGATCTCTTTTGGGGATACTGGAATTTGGAGATAGAAGAAGCCGATCGGCATAAAACGGCGTTTATGGTGCCAGGGTCCCCTGGGTGTATTTATCAATTCAACAGAATGCCGTTCGGCATCTGTCCAGGCCCTGGATTCTTCAGCCGGTTGGTAGACCAATTGTTCACAGACATTAAGATGAAGTTTGTGCTGCCGTATATCGACGACTTTACCGTCCATTCAAAAGATTTTGAATCACATTTGGATCATTTGGATCAAGTATTCGGAAGAATAGGCGCAGCTGGACTTAAGGTCAAGCCAAGTAAATGCACGTTCGGTGCTGAGACTGTCGTCTTCGTTGGTCACGAACTAAGTGGAGCCGGTATTGGACCGAACAAAGAGAAGGTCAGGGCTATACAAAATATGCCTCAACCTGAAAACCCTAAGAAATTACGCTCATTTTTGGGAATGACCAGCTACTATCGTAGATTTATCGAAAACTATTCGCGGGTAGCCGACCCACTACTGTCATTGTTGAAAAACAACGCCCCGTTTATCTGGAATGACAAACATGACCATGCATTTTTTGAATTGAAGCGCCGGCCTATAACTACTCTTATCCTGAATCATTTTGACCCTGCCTTGCACGTTGAGATCCATACCGATAGTAGCATTGAGGGATTAGGGGCGGTACTCATCCAGAAAACTGAAAGCAAAGAAGAGCGAACTGTGGCCTATGCAAGCCGAACTTTAAAAAAGGCTGAACGTAATTACGGGATAACAAACTTAGAACTCTTGGGAGTAGTTTTTGGAGTTGAGAAGTTTTCTTATTACGTGTCGAGCAACCGAGCGTTTACGGTAGTGACCGATCATTCTGCTATTGCACCTCTACTCAGAACAAAAAATCCTGGAGCGCAACTATCAAGATGGATTGTGAGGTTAAGCATTTTCAACTTTGAAGTGATTTATCGTCCAGGGCGCGAGAACGTCTCAGCGGACGCTCTATCACGCAACATAGCAGAAGTTACCGATGTCAACGATGTTGTACCAACTGGGATACCGATATTTTTTATCGCAGCCGGCGAAATGCGTGGTGAACAATCTCTGGATGCATTCTGTAAACCTTTAATCCAGGCACTGACGACCGAAGTCAAAGTCAAAGTCAAAGTCTTTATTTTACGTCCTTAAACAAGGAGTGTTGTACCGAAAAAGCTACAGAAATGATGTTTTGCACTTTTTGCTTGTAGTACCAAAATCTAAACAGTTTGAATTGCTTAAAGAGGCACGTGATTCAATTATTTCTGGCCATTTGGGCATTGCTCGTACGTACGCCAGAATTCGGGAGAAATACTATTTTCCGGGAGCTTTAGAGCAAGTTGTGAAATATGTAAGTTCATGTGAACAGTGCCAACATCGTAACGTCACTCAACGAAAACCCGGTGGGTATTTACAACCGTTAAATGTAAAAGGTCCGTTTATCCGAATTCACATGGATTTTTGTGGTCCATTTCGAACAACGGGAAGAAGAAATAAATATATTTTGCTAGCTAAATGTCCGATGACTAAGTTTGTTATCGCAAAAGCAGTAACCGCTGCAACCGCGTTAGTAGCCGCACATTTCTTGGTCGAAAATATTCTTGTTGTGCACGGCAATATTGAAGAAGTTTTTACTGACCTTGGTACGCACTTTACGGGAAAAATGTTTCAACATATGATTAGGTTTTTCGGAATCAAGCATTTAAGAACGACGGCCTACCACGCACAGGCGGATGGTCAAGCGGGGAGATCTTTTCCTACTTTGGCAAATATGATGTGTCATTATGTGTCGGATAATCATAAAGATTGGGATTTAATTTTGCCATATAATATTTGGGCGATGAATACGGCAATTAATGAAACTACGGGGTACACCCCGTTTGAATTAGTGTATGGGCGGCAGCCGTTGCAACCGTACGATCATGCATTTGGATTTGATGGTTTTACCGAATTAACCGACGCTGATGAGTACGTGGCTCAAGTGCACGAATGGTTAAAAATCAGTAGAACTATTGCAACCGAGAGGGTGAATAAACTGCATGATACAACAGCACATCGTTTCAATGAGAATAGAACGTTTGTAGAATTTGATGTGGGTGACTTGGTGCTACAGCTACAAAAAACGCCAACGGGCGAAGAAGGTCTAACAACAAAGTTGTTGTATCCGTGGAATGGGCCACTCAAAGTACTAAAAAGAACTGGTAATGTTAACTACAGTGTAGTTCCCTTGAATGGCAAGCGTAAACCTTACATAGTTCACGTGGAACAATTGAAAAAGTTTAATGAAAGAGCAACAGAAGATCTGATCTCAGAGGAAAGAAACGCTCAGGTTACGTTACTAAATAGTGAAAAACATTGCGAGCAAGTCATGAACAGGTTGCCCCTGGAAAATGAACTACACTTTGAGCCTAGTTTATTCGATGCAATGACGACGGAAAAACCAACCCAAGTCGAGATTGAACAGGTGGATGCTTCGCCGATGTTAGGAAATCGGCCAAGGCGAATATGCCGGAAACCTGAATTTTTAATTGCATCTTGATTTGCAGGTCAAAGTCAGAAAGTGACCACTACTGAGTGAAATGGCAGAACGCTCCGCCACCAATGAGGAGGAAGCCATGGTCATCGAACCAACGGGTGTAATCGGAATGGGTGAGCCGAAAATGACATGTTTGGTAACTGAACCACCTGGGCCAGCAAAAGGTGACTTTCAAAATCAGTTTAAATGTGCTTGCGGTACAATTGAGTCGGCTTTTCCGTTGACGGCGGGGGTTTTGAGGAACACACCATTGACTAGATGGATTGTGTTTCAAATGAAGGGGATGGTCCATGCGGCCATCGAGTGCAGGTTGTTAAGGCCAAGATGGGTCAGTCAGGGGAAGAAGAAGGGTTTTGTCGACGTCATATTACTGCTCTCTATCTGCATCTCGTTTGTGTTTGTAACATCTTTTATAACCCCAAGACCAACGGGAATGAATTTTTGACGTGTCGAAAAGGTCACAAATATCATGGCAGTTGTGCGAAAAATTGTCCTCACTGTGGTGAACCAGCCGTTGATCAACGATCTTGTGGTGCGATTATTGAAAGAGCTAATCAAACTTGGAATAATGACTGTAGCAATACTAACGGTCTTGAGAAAGGAAAGCTGTGTATTCAGCACTATTTTATGACTAAACGTCGAGGACGCTGCACCTGCGGGACATTTCCCTCCGAATTTCGACAGATTAATTGGAACGTTTGCCAACAGGGTCATTACTATCACCAGTTTTGTGCAAACGGGTTTAAGAACAATGAGCCTTTGTGCCCACACTGCGATTATTTTTTGAAGCTTGATGCTAGTTACCCTGTTACTGAATAGTTGAAAGGTCAAGGTGCTGAGTGGCATAACGGAATGATATTCCGCAATAAAGCAACTAATTACCAAGGGGGGAGTGGTACTCGGCTTCACTCGATGTACAATATTGCTTTGATCACGTTGTGTCTTCTCTCAATGATCACGTTGAATAGTGCAGTGAATATTACGGTGTGTGACTGCTCCCAGCCTAACGTAAAAGGAGCAGTTGACCTGGGTCGATTCAGTTCATGTGGGTTAGACGCACCAGTGGGTGATTTACGATTGGTGAATTACACTGTTTACTCCACAAAGCCAGTTCGAAAAGCGTTCAAAGGCTATGCCTGTCGAGTTCGGACTGAAGGGGCAAGGGTCACACCATTTTGGCCTGGAGCAACTGATACGGTTTATTACAGTAACGTCGTCCATCTGAGTGAGGGAGAGTGTTGGGTAATGATTCGCAGCGGCCTGTGTGGGCCGGAGAGAATGACCAAAGACGGTAGTGTTTGGAGGTTTGAGAGTAAGCCGCGAGGGACATCATCTTATTGGTCCATCATTACAGAAGAAATACGAAACTGTCTGTTTGAAGAAATAACACTGGAGATAATGCCAGATAGCGACAAGGTGTTTGGCCCAACTGGTTTTATTGCAGACAATCGCGATTTGGGTTATAGTATCAAGCACACAATGACCTTTGTATGGTCTTCAAAAGATCAAACTGCCAAAACTGAATGTCGGTTCTTCAAAATAGTTAGTGGTGAAGGACATTTGCTCAATGAGACGGTTGATGGGCCAACTCTGACCTTTGCAAAACGTATCAGTGATGCCTCAAATCAGGTTGATTTCATACTGGGAAATGCAAGCAGAATCTGTGGGAAGAGTCACGTTTCGTATCAAGTGTTGGGTGAGCCCGAAATGTTCATTAATTACAAGGTAGTCCCAATCAACAGGCAGGTCAGGGACTATCGAGGTGGTTTAGCCAGAATTGACAATGCCATGTCAACTTATATTGCTTCGCATTTGCAATTCATGTCAGATAAATGGACGCTTAATTTGAACCGTTTGGCTAATGCGGTAAGCGCTCTGGACTGCATGGCAGAAAATGCGAGAAGGGAAAAAATTCAGTTACTGTCCGCGTTCAGCCCTGTATTAGCAGCAGAAGCAGCTAATTATTTAGGCTGCTATTATTTACAAAGCTTTGGCACAATCGGCTTACTCAGCACCTGTGCCCGTGTACAGCTAAATTTTTCGGCAGAATTTAAACGGTGCGGGTTTCAGCCAATAACGGTTTTTAATGGTCGGAATTATACGGTCAATTCAGATGGGAAAACTTTACGACCATGGGCCAATAATTCATGCCTTTTCTCGGTAAAGGTAAAGGAGTGGACACCGAGAAATCTAAAAATGTTAAGTCCAAATGTCACCTTCAGACATCTTTTCGCAAGCGACAACGAAAACAGAACGAATTCTCGTCTCGTTCTATCAGAATTGCAGTTCTCGAACTCATGAAGATCAATGGAAGAACCCCCCTCCCCTACTCATGCACTCGATCGAACATTTAAACCAGGCAATCATGATTGAAATAATCCCGCTACGCAAGCTCTCGATCGTGCTAACAAAACCGTGCAATCAGATGCTCAGAATCATCATAGCAACGTAGGTAGGGCTCACAAGCTCAGAATTACGATTTTCACCAAAATGTCAACACCACGAACTCTTAATTCCAGTAAGCCAGAATTCCCACACATTCAACTCGCACTGACGCCTTAATTCCCGCTACGGTATACTCCGCTGTTAGGTATATCGTGCCCAGTATTGTTTGCGCGTGTGCCCTATCTTCATGAATCTTTCCCCCACCGTTGCGTCCGTTTACGCAATCCCACAATGCCACGTAAACAGCCAGTTCGTCCCAAGTGCAAGGCGAGCAAGGAAAGCTGCCTGACAGTCGAACTGCAGACAGATCAAAATAATTTGTGCTTTGATTTCTTTGAAATCAACGGCTTGACGATTCCATCTCGTAATGGTTCCATCAAAAGGAGGTTTTTTCACGCGAGAAGTTGACGAAATTTAAATGATGCGTCCAGCAGCACCCAAGAATCCCAAAAACTCCCGTACAATCATTAGTTCTGTACCACGTTATGTAACCGACTCCCACGGTATTAAAAATCTTCTACGTATTTTTTTGTTTGAGCACCATTAAAGTTCCTGGGTGAAAATCAGTTTAATGATTTTGACTCTAAGTTTAACGATTTCCGAAATGTTCGGAACAATTATTCAGTAGCTACATGTCAAACGATCGGGCTCAAAAAATTGGGTGCCACTGTATCGAATCCTAGAAACCCTGTTGCCGACACTTATTATTGGAAATTATCGAGACAACCCTCTTTGCTGAAAATACCATGGATAATCCTGTTTTTTAAACATCTTTATTGGTGTGTTTTTCACGATTTTATTAAGCGCTTTATATCAACACTGGTCGAATTTGCTCAGAGATGACATTTTCTAAACATATCGAAATTTGCTGTGTACTCAAAAGGGGATCAGCACCAGATTGTCATCACAATCATGACGAAGTTCGATCAACCAGAATCAGGGCTGGTCATTTCAGAAAGTACGCAAAGATATCCGATCCTTGAATTCAAGTGACGAGTCATGAATTGGAAGTCTACATTGATTCTAAAAGGTCACCCAGGTGCCAGCTGGCAACTTTTTGCAGAAAGGGTTGGCCTGGTGGTTTCCGTCAGAGTGTGATGCCTAATCGAATTATGAATATAGGGTAGGCTATAGCGTAACTGGACTGCTCGCTGTAGTGGTTTCCTAAAAAATAAGAGATTCTACCCGATGGAATTCTGAAATAGTGACAAATCCCCTCCCCCACCCCCTGCTAACCTGGAAATCGGTAGTCCATTCGCCCTGGATTAATTCAAATTTACAGTTTAAATATAATTGGTAATGTGTCGAAGATTTTTCATAGACTTTCTTATCAGAAAATCTGCACCTCCCACCAGGGCTTCTGAAGTTAAATTCATGCAATTATTTCTGAAAAAAAGATGCATCATAATGAAATTTTCCTAAATACGGTGGTTCGATAATTCTTGTTTAAACTTTGCTATTCCATACAGGAAAGATTGGTTTACAAGCAATAGCATCTTCGAGAGCTGACGAGCAGTTGCTCATCCAACCTTAGTGCTGCTAATCTGGCAGATAGCACTGGAATCTTGAATCTAGTCATTCAATATCTAGGCCAGTCGGCAAGGAAAACGTGTTCGAAAACTTTTTGCCTGGTCCACCAGAGTGACCAGACACACACTATGCTTGAAGGACTTGTTGCAG
>JAQIWT010001096.1:0-12545 GCA_034696485.1 Isohypsibius dastychi | reverse complement strand
GTGGCTCTCGTAACCGGATGCTTGGCAGCACCTCGTAAGGAGGTCTGCTGCGGGGATCTAGGTTGCTTCAGCAATGATGGCATCTTTTTTGACCTTTTCTACAGGTGGGGCATCCATGGTCAAGGCGACTTTGCATAACATACTGGGACTTTTTACTAGGCCGCTCTCCTCTACCCCGAACTGCGCCGTAGCTTCCAAGTTCAAGCTTCATCTGAACACTCGCTTGAACCACAATGTCACCCAGATTCTGGATCCCTACTCGTTCAGCACCATCCAGCTGTCAAATTTTAACACTGCGTTGGAGACGAAGATTCTCATTCATGGATTCACCGATCATTTTGACTGGGACTGGTGGAAGGTGCGTAAACAAGCCCAAATGTTCAACGTGTTTTTTTAATGATTTGAACAGGCGATGGTGGTGGCGTTACTTGGGGAAGGAGACTACAATATCATCCGTCTTGACTGGTGTAAGTGACAGGGCTGAACAGAATATTGAGAAAAACTCCGGATTCTTAGCAATACACTTTCAGCGTCCGGGAATACACCGCCATATATGCAAGCGACAGGGAACACACGGATAGCTGGAGCCTATGTGGCCAAATTCATCAATCTGCTAAGTACCGAACTACGCTATAGCCCATCCAAAATCCACATCATTGGCCACAGGTAGTCAACCCGTGACCTTTCGAAAAGTGCATCAGAAGTGCAATGAACACTTATTTTTTTCAGTCTTGGTGCACATACGGCTGGTTACGCAGGAGAGCGTGTCGACAAAGTCGGAAGGATTTCCGGGGTGGATCCCGCTGGACTCTACTTCCAATATATGGACCCGAAAGTGCGACTTGACCCAACTGACGCTGTTGTGGTCGACACTCTTGTTGCAGATGGCGAGGTACATTCCAGATTCAGCAGAATGTACCGTACTGTATTTCACAAAAACACACTCCGTTCTGACCTTTTAGTCAATCATCAGTCTGGGCTTTGGATCGATCCAAGCTATGGGGCATATCAGTAAGATATCTTTTGCTGCTTGAGACACGCTAAACTTGTATGGTAATTTTTTGTCTGTCTTAACAGATTTTTATCCAAATGGCGGCAACAAACAACCAGGTTGTGGTGCCTTTTTGACAGGGACCACCGGACCATCTTCGTTTAACAGCACTGACTATGACCTGTCCTCATCTGCCATGCAGACATTCTACCAGACAGTTGGATGCAACCACTGGCGAGCATTGTCGCTGTATATCGGTATCACCACCTGTGGCATAGGAAACTCCTGTGGATTACTAAATTCGATTTTACAGAAAGTATCGGGACAGGGAAATGCTCCATGCAAGCACACAAATGTGAAAGTTATGAAAACGTAAGATTGGACCGGTCAAAATGAGTTGTATCAACCTACAACGTTTGTCTTGCTAGTATCTCTTGGGCAAATGTCGTGAGTTTGATGGCGATCAACATGCAGTGATGGGCTTCCATACTGATGTCACAGTGGCTCAAGATGGACAGACCAAGAATTACTACTTGCAGACAACAGATCGACCGCCGTTTTGCAGTGAGTCCAGGCTGATCTGGACCGTCGTTTGTGGGTTTATGACGCACAATTTTGCAGCAAAGTCAATGCGTTTTGGGCTGACCCTACAAAATAAAACTGCAAGCAACAATGCGCGAGAAGAAAAAGGGGCGCTTTTTATCACCTTGATTGGCCTACCTGGCAAAAGCCGGAAGATTCAGCTCACTGCCGAGTATGAAACTTTTTTGGTTGACGCTTGTTATGAACTCACCGATTATCCATTTCAGGCCCGTGACTTTGACGCCAGGTGGTCATTTCAATTTCGTATTCCCCTTGGCGGACGAGATTGGACCTCTGAACTCGATTGTATTCTACTGGGAAGCCAGCTTTTCCATACTCGATCTGTTCCGCAAGCATTACCTCAACGTCAATGGAGCATTTGAAGTCGAAGACAACCTGGGTCTGGTGCAAAATTTCGCAGTGGAGCGAGGAGGAACGCAGATCGAAGAAAAGAAGGACGTGCGAGCTTTCTTAGAAACTCGTTTGAAATTTTGATTTCGTTCTTACAAACAGACAAAGGAGAAGCGACATAGTTTTCTGTGAGAATTCCTAAATCTTTTCCAAACAGTTCAAAAAGCCGATCGAAGTTCCCGCCGCGTTCCCGGCCCTTTCATGACCGGGAACGCGGCTAAATTGACAAAAAATGTCTTTTTCGGATAACAGGTGAAAACGCTGTTAAATATATTGAAAGAGTATCTTTAAATGCAAAAACTGTATGAATGATCCATCTAGGACCGCGGGGTGCTTGGGAAATTTCTTAGCTTTAAACTGCTGCCTCGTGGCTATTTTTCTGTCCTATGATGCAAGAACGAAAACAAAACAGCCAAGGTGAACCCGTGTCCCTGGTCCAGGAACTCCTGTCTCCTGAATAACTAGTTCAGAAAAATGAATTGTCTTTGACAGAACTCGGGAATGATTAACTTATTTGGTCGGTCGAGCGCATGAAAGGCTTCACCGGGGAATTCCCTCGCCGCACTTTCTTATTCGCCTCGAGCACATCAACAAATAGTTGCCTATTCAACGCGGTATTAACACGGACAACAAATTGGATTTTCACAGCGATTCTCCAAGTTTGAAATATTCAAAAACCATTTCTTGTTGAATTCAGAAAATTCTGACGATTTGATGGCCCTTCTCTCCACAATCCTGATCTCGTTTCTGGGGATCTTTGTGGCGTTTTTCAGCATCGCACTTCTGCAACCGGAATACGTCGCGCGAATACTGTTCCCACTCCCAAACAAACACGATGTTTTCCCATTTGAAGACCAGTTTTGGAAAGTGGACCAAGGTGAAAAGACGGACGAATCCATTCGACCGTTCAGAATCCAAGTCAAAGATGAGGTCCTTACTGATTTGAAACGCCGGCTACAAGCGACTCGGTTTGGGCCGGTGCTGCCTGGCCAGAAGTTCCAGTACGGCTTTCCACCAGAAGAACTCCAAAAGGTGAGCAAACATTGAAAAGTCATTAAAATGTCGCTCTGAAAGAATGTTGTTCGTCTCTCAGTGGATCGATTATTGGATGAACAGATTCGATTGGCGAAAGCGTGAGGATGTTTTGAACCAATATCCCCAATTCAAAACGAACATTGAGGGCTTGGATATTCACTTCCTCCGGTACAAAGCTCCTGAAGCTGATAGAAATGTCCAGACATACCCGATCATGTTGTTTCATGGCTGGCCGGATTCATTCTTCCAATTTTACCGAATGATACCTCTTCTGACAAAACCCAGAAAAACCCAGAACGGGAAGATGATCGCCTTCGAAGTAGTTGTTCCCTCCATTCCTGGGTTTGGGTTCTCAGAGATTCCACAAAAACCTGGTAACAGAACACTGTTTACAGCATGCGAGATTTCGATTTCAAGGTGTGATTCCAGGCTTGGACACGGCTGATTTTGCGCGGATGTCAAACAAACTGATGCAACGCTTAGGTTTGACCAAATATCTCGTCCATGGGGGAGACTGGGGATGTTCAATGGCTCGTCAACTGGCTCAGATGTACCCAGAAAAGTAAGGGATTTCACAGTACCACAATTTACAATGCACTCATTCGTTCTTTTTTCAGCATTCTAGGCCTTCAGTTGCCCCTTTACCCCATTCCGATGGGACCGAACCTTGTTCGTCATTCAGTGGCGATGGTTGCTCCAAGTTTGGTCATGAATACAAATGAAACCTACAAGCTGCTCCACAAACGCTTCGGTGACATATTGGCGAAGTCCGGACACGTGCACTTTCATACTTTCAAACCCGATACTATTGGTTAGTCTGCCTCAGGTCCGCGTTGAGTTTATTCGCTAACTGGATGGTTTCCAGCGACGGCCATGTCCGATACAGCAGCTGGTCTGGCTGCATACATTCTAGACCATTTCTCAACTTTCACCAGACCTGACAATCTGAACAAAACAAAAGGAGGACTGCAGGAGTTTTATGAAATGGATGACCTTTTGACTCATGTTATGCTGTATTGGATATCTGATTCTATGATGTTTGGGATACGGTTCTATTACGAGAATTGTGGAGTGACTGGCTGTGGCAATGCGTCAGAAAGATGGCGGTAAATATCCCAGCATAGTGCACTGATTAACTTGCTTGTGCTTACGGTGTTGCTTGCTGCAGGTTCCCGGTTGAAGTCCCCACTGTTCTCTCCGATTTCCGCTATGAAAATCCCGGAGTGAATATGCCAAAAGATTTTGTGAAACCCTATTTTGACGACCTGGTGGCGTTTGTTCATCATGAGCAAGGTGGTCACTTCTCCGCTGCAGAACGACCCATTGATCTGGCGGAGGACATTTGGACACTACTGATGAACGTTAATTCAAGGCTTGCATGAGAAGGGCTTGCAAATCAACGCTTTCATTCAAAAGCTTTCAATCTTTACGCGTTTTGCATTCTAATTACTGAGTTAGAGAAAAAAAAAGATGCGAATGGTTCATGGATTTATATTTCTCGAGCTATTGATTGGATAAACACAAGTTTCAGTTTTCGTAATGACATAATTCTTGCAGCCTTTTCTAAGATGTAGGGAGTTCTACTGTAGAGCATTGCTTTGCTCCAGGGAAAAATTCTGAGTTCCATGAGAAACACGTTTTACATTTACATCAGACCAGCCTAAATCCATCCACACGAACCTCCGTGAACGACCACCACACCTTGAAAGATAACTAGGTATTATCAACGGGTTAGTTCCACATAAGATGATTTCGAGTCACCTGCACACTTGGCCTGGCATGCGTTGCTGTAAGTTTTTCCATTTTTACCACAAACCGGCTTGTACTCGGCGGTGCAGAAGCAACTCGCCAGTGCTTTCATGTCCTCAGCTACAATACAAAGATTCTTAATGTCTTTGAACTCCAGAAAGCCAGCCTGATTCCTATTCGAGAGTAATTGGAGAGCTTACATTCTACAGAAGTAGGCGCTGGTGGTCGGCACGGGCCGGGATGTGTGACAGCAACACCTGCTCAAAGAACTACTGTTAATGCTGTTTGGTTGTGCTATTTTATGAACAGTTTTACCTTGGCAGCTTGCCCAGCAATTGTTGCTGTATGTTTGACCATCTTCTCCACACACTGGCTTATAGAGTGCGATGCAGAAACAATCTGTGCTTGCTCCAGCTTCTGATAAAGAAATACAAGAATATTTAGTTCAAGTACACAGAAGGGTATTGAGATTGCTTCAGTGTACCTGCATACGCGTACATAACGGCCAGTGCGAAGACGGCTAGAATAGCGTTCATTTTTGCAAAGTTATACCTGAAGGAGAAATTTGCAGGCCTTTTATTTGTGATTCACGTGCATGTCGTATCTTGTCAACAATGTAATATACACGGTATGTACTGCACTTCTTGTACAACTTGTTCCTTCATTGTGTCACTGAAGCTCCTTTGTAACCTTGTCTACAGTAAATCGCTCGAATCATCGTGTTTTCCCTTAGAAATACGTAGAAGTCTGTGATAATGGTGAAATGTGCGATTTGCAAGTCAATTCAGTCCATACCAAATTCGATCACCAGATATCATCATGCACCGGCATTATACGCTCTCTTCCTATTCGGCATGTGGTAAAATCAGTTTTATAGAAAAACCTCAAAATGTTTTGTTCACATGTTTAGTTATCGCTGCAGTTGCCGACAATTCGAAAAAAAGATGTTCAGGACAGCAAAAAACAGGCCGTACCGAGAGTCGAACTCGGGTCGACGGATTCAAAGTCCGACGTGCTACGTGAATGTATTTCTCTGTTAACCACTACACCATACAGCCGCTTATTACAACAAGACTAAACTTGACGTTAGTCATTGATAAACTGCCACCCGGGCTCATTTGGAATTTACGAGTCGGCAGGCGTCATGGCTAGGCGATGCTGATGGCTCAATCTGCATGTACGATAAGACCTAACGTAAGTCTATTTCCAAGATGCCATAAACTATTCAATGTAAACTAATGTCACATTCAAATTTACCAGGTGTTATCAGGATCACAAGCATTGTTTGCAATTTCTCAAGACGAAGCCCAGAATTGCAACTGGTATTCAATAAATTTCCGAAACGCTGTGACCAAGAGGCATGGCGCCACTAATTGTCATAGCCGTTGTTTTGGCCATAGCGGGCTGCAGTTCCGCTTTGGAAACATGTTGTGGCGACCTAGGTTGCTTTAATTCCGGCTACCCATTCTACGACCCACCTTACCGGTATTGTGACCTTTTAATGAAAATTTGAAGGACTGCTGACTTCATAATTTGTCAACAGCCCAGTGAACACCGCGCCAAACTGCGCCATTCTGTCTTCTTTCAACCTGTACCTTAACACTCGAGAGAACCCGATCACCACACAGAAGCTGGACCCCTACAGTCCCCTGACCATTGTTGGCTCCAATTTCAACGCCAGCCGCGGGACCAAGTTGCTGGTTCATGGATTCAGCGACAACTATCACTGGCCCTGGTGGAAGGTGAGAAGATGTCGTCATTTAGACGACCAATAACGCAGTGGCACAGCACAGGCGACTTATGACCACTGGGCGTATACATGTACACTCATTGTTTGTACGGCTGTCGTTTGTAGGATATGGTGGCAGAGCTGCTGAAAGAAGGAGATTACAATGTGATCAGAGCAGATATAGGTATGTTCCAGGTTATGGTTCTTTGTGTGTTTCAAACTGGCATAGTTATATGTGGAATTTTCAGAAAAAGCCAGTGAACCACCCTTTACTCAAGCGGTGGGTAACAGCCGACTTGCCGGGGCGTATTTGGCGAAGTTCCTCAACATACTCAAGGATCAATACAAGCACGACCCGATCAATGTCCATATTATTTGCCACAGGTATTAGCTGATATTAGAAATATTTCTGCACGGTTTTATGCACTGTTTGGTTTTAGCCTTGGCGTTCAGGTTGCTTCGTACATCGGTGCAGGAGTTAACGAAGTTGGGCGAATCAGTGGTCTGGATCCCGGTGGTAAATCCGGCAAAAATGATGGAAATATAATTTTTGATTTCAACTTTGACAACAGGTCTCTACTACACAAATACGACTCCGGCAGTTCGTCTAGATCCCAGCGACGCATTGATGGTCGACACGATCATTACTGATGGTGACCGTGCGGTGAGTAACATCTTCGTATAGCACAAGTTTAAGACTTAACTAATCAGTGTCCAGATCCTCCCTATCTTCGCACTTGGTTCCATGCAACCAATGGGCCATCTCAGTAAGTGAGCGACAATGGTGCCTGCGCACGCACTATTTAGTTCTTTTGTGGCTTTAGATTTTTACGTGAACGGTGGATGGGAACAACCAGGTTGCATTGCAAAGTGGGTACTCCTACCAGTGTTCTTTCTAAGTCGTGCACTGCTTACTAAAAGATCTTCCGTTTTTAGTTACTGGAGCAGCCTGTTCGGGACACCTTTAGCATACAACAACAGTGCATATGGTTTGATACTTATATCTAGCCGGTTGGGCTACTTCGTACAGCTGCCAAGTTTTGCAGATATGATCGGTTCGATTGCCCAGGATACCTATCAAAGAGTCAGCTGCAGTCACTGGCGAGCGTTCTTCTTGTTTCTTGGTGGGTCGTTTCATCATGATCCAGCTGCTTTGAGTTATAAAATCTTCTTACAATTCAGATTCAATCGATCGTTCCAAATGCCAGATGCAAGGTTATCAGTGCGCTGATTACGGAAAGGTCACGTTATTGCCAGTATTCAATGCCAGTCACGATATTTGGTTATATGTTTCATGGTTTTGTAGTTTGAACGTGGAGATTGCTTCTCATGCTCTAATGGTGCTTGTTCGCCGTTTGGATACCATCTCACCAACGCACTTGTTGAGCCCAATGTCACCAAAAGCTTTCATCTGAAAACGAACGACCGCGTTCCATTTTGCTGTAATTAGCCAGATTCAAAACATGTTGGGCATCAAGAACTACATTCCTTCCGTTGTAGCATTCAATTACAAGCTGAACTTCAAGCTGCAGCCAAAAACCAGCACCGTTGACTCGAAGCCGGTAAATTTCTCTACGAAGCTGAATAAGTCGCCATTTGGCTTGATTTCCTGCAACATAGGAACGTGGAGAAATCGCAATCAGACTGTTTGGAACGAAAGGAACATCTGACAACATCCCTGTCACAAAAGAGTAATTTACCAGTTACTGGACTTCGCAAGCTTTCGTTATCTTCTCTTTTCAGAATAATCGATCTTGAGCCTGGTGCAAGTTTGTCGTTTTTCTTTCAAGTGTCGAAAGATTTTGGAATTATCAACTCAGTTGTCCTGAACTGGGATGCTTCGTACAGTCTGTTCAATCCTTGGGACTGGATGACAAAGCATTACATTTATGTTGCTGGAGACCTGGAGCTCATCGACGATTCTGGAGTGTCATCATTTTTTGTCCCGGACAGAGAGAAAGTTGAAGAACGAAAGGATGTTCGCGCACCACGTCGAACATAAACCTGACTACATGTTATGTTACATTCTTGTTTTTTGCTACGTAGTTTATGAGCCAACTTTGGGCGATGGTTGGGGAAATTTGGTTTCAATTTTCAACTTTATTTCTCTTTTGTGGTATGATATGCTAGTGGTTCTTCGTTTCTCTCCCAAGAACGTCGAATGGAAATCAGAATTCTCGATTAAATGAACAAAGAAACGGTCAAATAACTCAGTCAAATTCGGTAGTGATTCCACATTTTTCAGCGATAAGCAAAAGTCACATCCAGTTGACTGAGTTAAGCGCATGTAATCTTATCTAATTCTAAACACACATTTCAAGGTGAAAGGATGCACAACAAGAATACTTGTGTCACGACTCTTCGCTGCTGAGCTGATGACCCGGTTCTAGGAACTGCGTTTCTGCTCAACCGATCAAGTACATATTGACGTACATCAACTCAACAATCACCAGTACCATTACTTCGAGAAACACGAATTCAGGCAGTGTGGTGACATCTTAGATAAATAATCGATTCGCAAAAAAACCATCGTTTTCCAATATCCTGAAATTTAACGTTTTCATTTTTTTTACCTTGTACGTGCATTAACGTCTGTCTGGTCTGTATGTTCCCCTGTTCCGTATTCACAAGTCAGTTTTACGAATACGTATGTTTGTCTGTGAGTTGACCTTTAAACACGTGCTTCGTTTTCACGTTCGAAGGATCATCGATCAATAGCTGACAAACAACCTTTGGAAATTCTTGAGCTTTACTCAGGACAATCTTAAGATTGTCTTGACCATGAACAATGATGTTTGTTCGCATTCGTAGATAGATTTATACTCAATTCAGCTCGCTGGGAAACGGCAAAAATGGGTCTCTCAGATAACGAGTCTCGTGTGCAAATTTTCGACCGAAACCCTCTAAGATTTTATTTAACCTGACTAAACAAAACCAAGCTATCTTTTGAGTGACGAAAAAATGAAATCTACGAGGTATTCTTCGAATAAACTGCTAGTTTGCCGTGATTTCTCAATAAAAAAACTGCGATGAATCAGTGTACTTCCCTGTACTGAAAAGCGGACTATGGAGCGCGACTCTAAAGTCCGGTTCCCCTTTCCAGTGTATTCATACACTCACCACCTCTATCTTACGGAGCAGGTATGCTTAAGAAATGTATCAGTGTGCGAGGTCGCCATGAATAGATAATGTCGGACTTCTTCAAAAAAGAATCAACATCTTCTCTCTATCTTTCCTAGCCCTCACATTCCGAACAATGCTTTCCTGATTGAGCAAACACAAACACACACGGAAGCAAGCGAATCAGCATTAGCCAGACCCTATAAAAAGCTCGTGACCACATCAACTGTTCTGCGGGCGTACATATACCTTCTAACAACCAGAGGTTAGGGAAGCACATTTTCGTTCATCTGGATAACAGAACTTTCAAAAGGTCATCATGAATTTCTTCCTCGTCGTTGTTGTCGCCCTCGCGGCCGCTGCTAATGCCACACCAGCCCGTATGATTCCCCATAATCCCGTTGGTAACAAGGCACTTATCCAGACAAAAGGTAAGAGATTCCTTTAAATCAATACGGTGATGCGTCAAAACCACGTCATTTTGTGTTATTGCGTTCCAGCAGCCGAAGCTTGTTGTGGCGATTTGGGATGTTTCAACTCCGGTGGAGCGTTTTTCAGTCTTCTCAACAGGTGATTAACTTTTTGTAATTTGATCTGTAAAGCACGACAAAAAAATCCTCGTTCAAACTTCCGATGGCCGTCCGCTGATTAGTTTTGTTTTTAGGCCCATCAACTCGATTCCAACCTGTAGTTTGACTAACAAACTTGTTCTTCATCTGAACACTCGCTTGAATCCATTGACCACTCAAATCCTGGATCCATATAACTCGAGTTCCATAGCGAACTCAAACTTTAATGCCACAAAAGCAACGAAGGTTTTGATTCATGGGTTCTTGGACAACTGGAGATGGCCATGGTGGACTGTAAGCAATCAAACTGCGCCATTACCAGCACAAATCTCATTCATTTAACTAAAAACAGGCCTCCGTGCGCGAATTGCTTGCCAGCAATGACTACAATATTATCCGCCTGGATTGGTGTATGTTTCAAACTTTATTCAAACTCCTGTAATAGAATGTCAATTTACACACTTTAGCGCATGGAAACACCGCGCCATACACACAAGCCTCAGCAAACGCCCGGTTGATCGGATCTTATGTCGCCAAATTTCTCCACCACTTGCAAGACCAATATGGCGCCGACCCCGCGTCATTCCATATCGTCGGGCACAGTCTCGGTGCTCAAGCTGCAGGCTATGTTGGCGCCACCTTCAGACTGAGTGGCTCACCGCTCGGTCGCATTACTGGTCTTGACCCGGCTGGACCTTACTTCACCAATATGCCTGAAGAAGTCCGACTTGATCCGACCGACGCTACCGTTGTCGACACGGTTAGTTTTTGGTGACTCTGTCAATTAACAGAAACGTAATTCTCACGATGATGTGGTTGCAGATTGTGACTGATGGTGAATATATCCTGAACCTTGGTATCACTCTTGCTTTCGGATCTGCTCAGCCAATGGGTCATCTTAGTAAGTCAGACCAAACCAACTTTGTGCTACGATTTGGATGCCTATTTTGACGTTGAACGTGTTTCCAGACTTCTACCCGAACGGTGGTCTGGACCAACCTGGATGCAACAACGGGTAAGGAAAAACCTAGTCCCGTTATTTGATCAGCGAATTATAAACATGTCTTATATTTTCAGACTTATTTCAACAATCTGGAACGGTCCAAGCATGAACGCAAGTGAATTTAGTAAGTTATTCGTTTGTGGGAAAAACTTTTGATTCTAACGGTGCATCTCGCTTCCCAGATGGTATCGGTACATTCGCAGCAACTTCTCTGGAAGTCATCGCTTGCAGTCACGCAAGAGCTGTGGTTCTGTTTTACGGTATGATTTGGATGATCATCAGCTAGCACATAAGATATTACCGATTTGATCGCTTTTTGATTTCAGAGAGTATCAACAACAAAGCCTGTGCCATGAAATCTTTCGAATGCGAGTCATATGAAAAGTTCCTCCGTGGAGAATGCTTTCGATGTGCCGGCGGAAAGTGCGCTGTTCTTGGTTATCGCGCTGACCAGTCACTCGCTGAGGCAGGAAAGACCAAAAACTTTTACACCATCACCATGGCTCGTTCGCCATTTTGCAGTAAGCTCTTTGTGGGCGTTAGCGCTCCAAAAGAAAACACCCTTTGACAACCTATTTTACAGCCAATCCTCATAAAGTCAGCTTCACACTGCAAAACAAAACGAAGGAAAACAATGCAAAATCCGTAAGTTAAACAAAAAATAAACAAAGATGAAAATTAACCCCTGTCATTTTTTTACAGCAAGATGGTTGGATTTATGTCAAGCTCTATGGAAATTTGGCAACCAGCAGTAAAATTCAGCTGAACAAAGAGTGAGTGTTACACTGTCGTAATTCGGTTGGTTTCGCTCCTGATTTTCCGATTGCAGCTCAATGAGACTGGAACCCGGCCAAACGTATACTGCGTTTTTTGAGACGCCTCAAGATTTGGGGACTATTCAATCAATAGTGTTCTCATGGGAAGCCGATACGTTTTTCCTGAATCCACTTAACTTGGTTCGAACAAATTACCTTCACATGGAAAGTGAGGTACTGCTGACGGAAGTGGATGAGCTTGTTTCCATCTTCCAGCTTGGAAGAACCAAAGTCGAAGAAAAGAAAGACACCCTCGCCAACCTGATCCATTCTTATATGCAGTAAACAGCTTGATATATATGGCAGGTCCATAACAGATCTTCTTCTAGTCTTTATTTTTTGTTTCATTTGTTGAGTCATCATTCAAGCACAATTCTACCGTTATTCTGTTCATTTCTCGATTAAATCACGTAATCCCAGACCGCTTCGCTTCTGCAAGCTGATTCGAAAATGTTCAGATTTTAAGTACAGTAAAAGTCATTAAGTGGACCACCCTGTCGTTCCGAAAAAAGTGGTCCACATACATGACTGGTCCACTTAA
>JAQIWT010001095.1:0-12551 GCA_034696485.1 Isohypsibius dastychi | reverse complement strand
ATGTTCTCTTTGATGGTTTTGTTAAATAAAATCGGCTCTTGCGCAACAATCGCCACTTTTGACCTGAAGTGCTCCAGGTTTAGTCTTCTTATATCCACTCCATCAATTAGCTGTAGGAAGAAAAGACAGATTTAGAAGTTATAGCATTTGACTGAATATGTTTTCTGCGCACAATTTCCCCACTCTCGACGTCGTAAAACCGTTCCAACAAAGAAACAATGGTGCTCTTCCCGCAGCCACTAGCTCCAACAATAGCCAACGTTTTTCCAGGTTCGATACGGAAGCTCAGGTTTTTGAGAATCGGCACATCCGGACGAGATGGATATGTAAAGCAAACATTTCGGAATTCAATCGAACCAACGAGATCCTGCAAATATGGTTCAAAACACTTTGAACTAGATATACATATGTATCTGTATTAATCAACTTGCCCGCTTTTCTCCCGATAGATCGCAGACATCAATTTTCGGCGTTTGATTAATCATTTTCAGTATCAGCCCAGCAGAAATGCGAGCTTTGGCGTAGTCAGGTAGGAACGAAGTCATTTGTCCAAAGGTCATCGCAACGAAAGCGATCCCAAAGAACACACGGAAAACATCGGAAAACTCCATTTGATGGATCGACTGAAAATGAAAATTTTCAGATTGATCTGAGATAAGATTAATTACCAAATAAAGGAATGATTACCACAAGATAATATCCGAACCGGAATGCCCCAGCATACAAGAAAAAGATGAACGCTTGGGAAAATCCAAAGGCGATTGCGTAGACTTTTCCGCGTCGGAGATTGATTTTGTACGGCGTTTCTTGATATTTGCAATAAGTCTCATAGAAGAAGGTTTCTTGAGACAGTGATTGGACTGTTTGGATGTTTTCAATTGCTTCCGATGCGGTCTAGAAAAGGTACAATTGACAACGGTACTGAGACACAGTATTAGAAAACATGAGCGCAGCATACGTTTCCGGCACGTTCAGCCTCAATGGTGTCCTTTTTCTTGTCCCCGGTATGTAATTTCATCTGAATTGTACCGGTGAGGACCAATATCGGAGCAGTCCCGATAATCGCAAGACCCAGCTGCCAACCAAAAACCATGCAGATGACAACTGCGGCAACTGCGCTGACCGCACAATTCATCATCACTCCCAGACGGATTCCGGTGGCCTGCAAAAAACCCATTGAAACCATCATAAATATACGAGGTCCCAAAAGCTCAAATAATTTTATTTATTCAAGTTCACATAACGTGGATATCAATTACTATTCGCACATATTTTGCTTCGAAATGTTCATATCTTTTCATTTACATACAACTCTATATATTTCTTAAGAACATACCCCTTTGATCATCGGTGCATCAGTTGCGAGTCTAGTTGTCAGTTTTCCGGTTGCATGTCGATCTTCATCGTAATAAGCCATATCCTGGCGCAGAAGGTTTTGGAACGCTACAACCAAAAACAATAACATATTCAAGTGCCACGCGAAATAAGTTAGTACCTAGTAGCAATATATTCACTTACCTCGTGACCTTAACCGCCGTGTCATAATATCTCCACTAGATCCAAACATTCCAGTTTGCAGAACGTGTCCGATCGCATTTCCAACTACAAATAAACAATATGTTAATTATGAACCACAATCACTTCATTCATATGCAAAAATACAGCAGTCAACAAATTTTACAAACTGATTAATGTATAATAATTAAAAAGATTGATTTCAAATTGATAAACAACTTTTTCTAAAACTGTCTCTTTTGAATCGAACCATTCCATCAAATCTCACCTCCAAGAACAACAAACATACACGACCAGAAAATGGCGGCTCGTTTCAGCGCTTCCCCTCTCTGGTTGAACTCCTCGAACATTTGGCTGTACAGAAGCGAAAATGCCGGCATGGCGACTCCCAAAATAATACTCCCAACCGTCCCTGCCAGAATCCAAGCCCATTCCGGAGTGTTCTCCTTCATCATTCGGAAGAAAGTTGGGGCCTCTGCGTTTTCTTCCGCAAGTTCTTTCTGCTTGGCTTCCAAAGAGTCTTTCTGCAGTTCCTTCTCCGTTTTGACAGATTTGCTGCGTTTGAGGACGCGAGCATGCACACCGGCTTCATCTGCTTGGCTCGTGGCTCTGAACGTCGGACCCTCTTCCGGTGACTTTTCATCGGAACGATTCAAACGCTGGAGACTGACGAGTTCGTGATAAATGCCCTTCTTTTCTAGGAGCACTTCATGAGTTCCTTCTTCAGCGACTAAGCCTTTGTCCAGAACGTAAATGGTGGACGCATTCTGGATGGTTGATAGACTGAAAACCGTTAAAAGATATGAGATTATAGTTACTGATAATATTCTTCAGTGCCTGTGAGACATGGCACATTCTTCAACCAGTCCTAGTCACCGGCACTCTGCTTGTCAATTCAAAACTCCGATACCAGATGACGACCGGACCGGCGGTTTAGAACAAAGTAGTAGTGAGTAGCATATTCATGACTAGAGTCAGTCTCTCAGCTTTCGCTCACCACAATCAAAATGACCGAATCTTACCGATGAGCAATCGCAATGGTAGCCCGGTTCTCTCTTGCTTTATCGATGGCCATTTGCACTTGATGTTCAGACTCGGCATCCAAAGCTGAAGTTGCTTCATCGAGGAGAAGGATGTTGGGGTTGGTGACAAGTGCTCTAGCGATAGCGATTCGCTGACGCTGACCACCTGATAACTGACCACCTCGGTCACCGACCATAGTCCCATAGCCCTGGAAAGTACATGTAACTGTACTGTAAGCTGTTTTATTTCTACCTATCAATAAAATACGGTTACTCACATTTGGTTGTGAGACGATAAAATCGTGGATATTCGCCGATTTGGCAGCGTTCTCAACTTGAGCTTTGGTAACATCACGTCCGAGAGCAATATTCTCCTCTGAGAAAATAAAACAGGGTCTAGATGGGCCAATCCAAATGAGTCGAATGAAGTTTCGAAAACAGCTAGCAATGAACCGGAATTTGATTTTGAGCATGACCTATGAGAATCGAGGTCCGTTTGCTATAAAATTGAATTCTCTGATCATTACCAATTGTCAAACCAAACAGAATGGGCATCTGGCTGACGACACCAATGTTCGAGCGCAGCCAGTGGACATTCAAATCCTTCAGGTTGTTTCCATCCAAAAACACCTGAACAAGTCATGCTCAGCTCAGCCAATCAGAATGAGCTCACACTAGATGACACGTACATTTCCCTCTTCGGGGTCATACAGTCTCTGTAGCAGAGCTAAAAGTGTCGACTTGCCACATCCACTATTCCCAACCAGTGCAACAGTCGTATTCGGTCGAACGGAAACATTCACTCCCTTCAGAACTTGAACATCCGGTCGAGTTGAATATCGGAACTTGATATCACGGAATTCAATTCGTCCTTCGCACTTTACTGGTTTCAAACCGGAAGTCGAATAAGCATCGATATTCGGCGCCTGCAAATAAGCGGCTTTTCCAACACGATAAATCTTGTTACCAAAATCGACTTACGCTGTCGATGACTTCAAAAATGGTCGCAGCAGCTCCTCTTGCAGTGGCGATGGTTGCGAGGTGGGGAGCTGCGATTCCGAGTGCGAAAGCTCCCATGACCACGGAAAAGATCACGGTGAACACCTGACCTATGGTCGATGTTTCGGCAAGGAGAAGTGTCGAGCCATACCTGAAATTACCATGTTATAGACACTGATTACACGAATTTTAGCAATGCCCCGATAACAAAATTGAAGGATTTTTGGAACGATACTAAAATTTTCCTTCAATGCAGCTTTTGTTTATTATCTGTATAAGAACTTACCAAAACGCAAGGGCGTAAGTCCCGTAAAGAAGCATGAATACGAGCGCCATGCCACCACCAGTGTAGAAAGCCTTTTTGATTCCAAGTTTCTGGCTCTCCGCAAGTTCGTCGTCATACCTAACAAAATCTCGGTGAAGTTAAGAAAATCTCTTTTCAGGAAAATCAAGTTGACGTCCTTCTCACTTTTTAACTTCTCGTTTCTGTCCGCCAAATGCAACCACAGTCCGAATGCAGCTCAGAACCTCCTCAGCAATAGCTCCTGCTCGAACATATTTTTCTTGCTCTCTGGTTGCCGCGGACGAAACTACCTGCGATTAAAAGCAAATTTCTTCAGAAACTCAATTCAGCGTGATATGTTCGGTATGAAATGACCTTGCCAATAAACGCGCCGGCCAATGCGAGAAATGGAACGACGGATAGCATGACCAAAGTCAGATTCCAACCTTTGTAAAACCCAACTGAAAATCAACATTCAAGATTAAGATAATAAAATAGTAATACATTAAATAAAAGTCACCAGCAAAACCACCGACGAACTGAGCGAACGCTTGGATGGCAAATGACATTTTGTCACCGAGTCCTTCTTTCACTCGCTCCATATCGCTGAAGAATTGCAAATATAAAAGCAGGAATAAAAACAAATGCAAAATATGAAAAACTTCAAATATTAAACAATCTTCAATATTCAGAGAAAAACAAAAGAATCCCAATTAGAAAAATAAGGAATATTTTGAACTGAAAAATTTGTCAATAAAGATTTCTCAACAATTTCGCGAATTCCGTTTCAATGGAAATGCAGAAAAAAATTAAAAAATACGACTTACTCTGAAAGCCGTGATGTCAGCGAACCACTCTCGTGACTATCGAACCAAGCCATTTCCTGGTGTAAAATCGATCTAAGAAACGCCTTCCTGAAATAACACACAAATCTCGGATCAGATGATTATTTCGACAACATCATTAAAATACTTCAAATGATCACCTCATTTTGTGGATTTGTCGTTCACAGGAAGTCACCCAGCATGCAACCTGAAGAAATATTCCTTGAGGAATAAAATAACAAACGGTGTCTCAATAATTCAGAAATCGGTTCAAATAATCCCTAATTCATTGAAATATTCCGGCGGTAAAACCTGGATTTCAAAATGCTAAATGTTGATCATTCCGCAGTACCTGCATGCTACTGGACACCAGTGCGGCAATTCCGATATAAACATACTGCAGAGTATAATCATTGATTTTCGCTTCCATCGCTGCAGCAATTTGTTCTGGTGTCGGTCCGATCGGCAAAATTGGTGCATCTCGCCCCAAAATCATCGTCACTCCACCAAGAATCTGGCCTTGAACCAAAAGACTCGAATCAGCCGTATTATGGTTGCTGCTTATATATCCAAGTATTACCGAAAATCGACTCCAGCTCTTTCATTTGCTCTGAAAAAAAACATCATAAATAAAGCACTGCCGAAAAAACCCCACTTTGGCGCAAATGTCTTCAGCGAAATTGTGATGAAATTTTCAAAAATGTTTTTCAAGATCTTGGCAGTTTCCAGTTACCTTGTGTCGGCATGATTTGTGCGCTGGTGTTCGTTGTTGTTCCTTGGGCGAATAAATCCGTCATATCACCTGCAACAATTCGGTTCGACATCAAAAACCTCCAGCCGGAAGTGCGATATCCCACTCAAACTCACCGAATACGAGATTCATAGCCGGCCATGCCTGTCAAAGCCATCATTTTCATCCGGGATATCTGTCCGTAAAAAAACGACAACAAAAAACTCACCAAACCGGTGACACACGCGAAAAGTCCGCCAACGACCATCAGAGCAACGTCGACCCAGGTGGCGAATCTGAACTGTAAATAACATTTCAAAATCGTCGATCCATCTCGAAAACAATCACGGTTTCGTTACCAGAGTTCCGAAGGAAACAGGGGGTAATGTCGGAGTATCATCCTTTTTGGCTTTGTCTTCCTCGGGCGGCCTACGAGCAACTGCTTTGTAACCCATGATAAGATATGAGAACAGACCAAGAAAGAGATTCGGAAACGAGATTCAAAAACTGTGAGATTATTGAGGCGGTTAGATTTTGTGAGGAACATTCGGGAGTGAGGAACGGAGGAGGAAAAGTGAGATCGGGATTGAATTGCGAAAAACTGCAAACGGCGGCTTGACTTGACGCTGTCACGGTTTGTTTACAAAAGCGTGACGCACTCGAGTGAATCACGTGTGTGAGACATTGCAGTGGGATTGCGAGCGATTCGACGTCACAGGGATAAAAATGAATCGAGGAGTAATTCGGATCTTAGGCAATTATTTTGGCATACCCATTCATTACTGATGATCATTTTGTTCATAAACAAACCAAAATATTTACAGTTTTTGTATTTGTAGTAAAATTACCGTCATCATCAATATTCTTGGGTAATCTATTTTGCGAAAGCAGATCAGCTCGAAAATACCAGAGAAAGTTTTCATATTATTTCGTCATTAACAATCTTGCCGAAGTGGAAACGGTACAGTTGCAGTTTGTGAAAACAAGATCATTTCTTGATCGAAAACTAATAAGTTTATTACAAAAAAACGGTACGAGTAGTTTTGCACATCGGCTACTTACGACAAATCTAAATTAAAATAATATTTAATATTGCGCTAAACATTGTATTCATACAAAATTATTGGCAAAAAATACAAACAAAATATCTTCTGAATCAGCCACAGAGTAATAAGATTTATTAAAATTATGATGAAATTAAATAATGCACTGAAATAATTGAATTGTGATTGAATTGAATTAACGAATTGTCGAAAAATTAATAAATAATTGCGATAAAAAACGAATGGAGGAACCGTTAAATTCTTCTCAAATCTGAAATAAATGGTGAATTAATTTGAAGCTGAAATTCATTTCAACTTTTGAATCCGAATAATTAATAATCTGAATAAGATGTTACCGCAAGAAAACGCCGTTGTCAAATTTGAGCAAAAACTCACCCAAGCTTTGATTCGGCCGGAACATCATCAACAATTAAATTCTCCTGGCTGCTGGAGTTGATATATCCCCTGTTCACATGTCCGTTCCCGTTAACATCCAAAGCCGGGTTGGAACTATCCCGTTTGATTTTGACTCCAGATCGTCCATTTGTAGATTTTCCCTTTGAACATCCAATGCCGATAGACTACTTGTAACTGCCATATATTCGCGTTGTAGCACTTGGTGCAATCGTAGCGAAGAATTTCGAGATAACAATACGAAATCCAACTGGCTAATTGCTGAATGACGATAACATGAGCAAATATAGGAAACATTTTCATCAACTAAATATTCTGACAAGACACCTTTTCCAGATTTGATAAGGTTTCTAAACCACAACCCAATTTTAAAGGTCAACCATGATATGTCAGCTGCATTATGTCCTAATTTGGACTGGCCAGTTTCTCGGGCGGAATTAAGTCAGTTTCAGCAATCGCGCAAACCACAAGTTCAGTGGACATTGAAAATTCTTGAAAACAAGATAATCGCGCTTTTTTCGAAAAAAAAACGAAGTCCAAAAAATTGTTTCCGATTTCCGATTATTTTGCTAAATTGCAATGCGAGAATCTAAAATCCCGATATTAAAACCACTTATCTTCGATAATATTCAAATTGGTGGACGGTGGTCAGCTGACCGCTTCCGGTTACCCGAATGCTCCGTTGATGCGTCATGGCAACTTCGTCTTTTCGAACGTCAAATCCCTCCTGTGTCTCCCCCATCTCCCACCTCTGTTCGAAATGGGTCTGAAATTCTCACGTCATTATCCAATTGTCCATCAATTTGACGAAGACGCAATTGCTGACAAGAATCCATATTATATCGTATTTGCAACCGGTATCCAAGGATGGCGTCCAAGTATGGATATGTTTTCTTCCGTTTCTTTTTTTTCATTTGAAAATAATTTCCAGCAATGGAGGATGCTCACATTGTTCAACTCAGCGCAGTTGGAGATGACCAGGCTTCCGCATTTTTTGCGTTATTCGACGGACATGGCGGTGGGTGATTTTTTGGAATCCAACCAAGAAAACTGGACAGTTTTGAAAAACAGGACCGGATATCGCGCAATTCGCAGCTGCAAACATCCAATCCAGAGTCCTGCAACATCCGAAATTATGTAAGTCCACAAAAAAGAAAACAATTCGGAAAAATTCAAACCCACTTCCGGTTGGAAATAGTTGATTAGTTGTTGTGATTCAGATGAAAACACGTGTTATGCGCTAAGGCATGCGTTGTTGGAAATCGACAAGGAAGCATTCGCGCTTGGAAATGGTGAGGATATATTTCACTTCCGGTAGACAATTCCAAGTTTTGATTTTTAGACAGTGAGAATCCAGAGAAGTACCATCTGGTTGGATGTACAGCAGTTGTCACCTTGATAAAAGACAGAAAATTATACTGCGTGAGAAAAACCACAAAAAAATTACCAATCGTTTTTCCGCATTGTTTTCCTGGTTTAGGCGAATATTGCGGATTCCAGATGCATAGCCAGCGTGAATGGTCATGCAATCCAGCTCTCCATTGAGCATAAGCCGACAGACCCGGTGGAATATGACCGAATTGTGAATCATAAAGGGAACATGAAAGGTTATGTGGAAAATGGACGAATCAATGGGAATCTGGCAGTTCCAAGAGCTATCGGGGATTTTTACTATAAGAACAATATGGAAGGACCTCCTTACGACAGAATCGTATGTGGTGAGAAAAAAACTCAATGTCGGAAAGTTCGTACACCATTATCGCCGAATACGAAATATTAACGCTGTTTCTTGAAACAGTTCCAGAATAATGTTCTGCTTTCGAAAATATCAATTCGGACGGATTATTCATGCTTTATATTTCTCCCGAAATCAGAACAAATACGAAAAAATTCTCAAACTTCGGAATTAGTAAATAATTCTGCAAAGAATATTATAAATCTGATTTGTGAAAATGAAAACAATAAATGCAAACTTCCAGAAGTAACTCTCAAGATGATCATAGTTTAAATACGAACCATCAAAATTCACAGAAGTGACGAAATCCAGTATTCCAGTTTCATAATTACAAAATGGATTCCCATTTATTAATTAGTTACCAATTCCAAAATTACAGAAATATTAACTTACAACTTTAATTTTACAGCCTGGGCGGACATCACAGTGCGAACCCTGACTGACGATTGGGAATTTCTTGTGATGGCCTGCGACGGAATTTGGGACGTGATGACAAATGGGGAGGTGGTCGAATTTGTACGAAATAGATTTGCACAACATCTGGAAGCAAGAAGGGTAAAATAACAACCTTATCTCAGCATTCCAAAAATCAACTTCCGGTTCAGGTTCGATGTATTTTTCCAGATAACACAAGATCTACTTTATACGTGTCTAGCACCGGATACGTCTATGGGAGGATTAGGTGCGGATAACATGACCATCGAAGTCATAGTTTTGCTACAGGGAAGAAGTTTCGAGGAATTCTGTGAGAGATGCGCGCAAGACCCCCCAGAAAACTGTCCCACGCAAATGCAGTAAATAATTTATGAAGAATGCGTTATTTGAATTCAAATAATCATCGGTATTGTTTTCAGATATTACGAGGAATCCATAGCAAACAAAGTCGGGATGAATCTCAAATATTAAATTTCCATTTTCTCATCAGTTTTTTTCCTTCATTTTCCTCATTTATTTCACCTTTTTTGTCAGCATAGTTTGTAAAAAGCTTCTATAAAACCGAAAACACAATCAATAAAACAGAAGCCGGATCGAGTTCACTTACCCATCAAAACAAGAATGCAAACGGATGAATAAATTAGAGCTCTCACTGACCGGAAGCGAATTATTTAGAAGATTTCTCGCAGATACAGAATCAATGCGTGGATTTCCCGACGTTTATTCTTGACGATTTCTGGAGTTATTTGGTCGACACTGACGTTTTTATGGAGCAACAGGTTCGAGGCAATCATTTCCGAAAAGCAAAGAACATATATTCCACAGTCATAACCTGTAATACAAAATGCAATTGAAAACGTTCGCTGGATAAACGAAAGTCGAAATTCTAAATCCTGAATTTCAAAACTATGAAAACTCCATCTTCATAATTCAATCTAAAATAAAGACGGAAATCTTCAAATATTTGAAACGAGCAACAAAAACCATGCCGCTTTTAGAGCGATCAAATAATTGAATAATATAAATAATGAATATTTAAATTATATGATAAATTCATGCAAGAGGAAAAAAGAATTCAATAAATCACATACAGTATTTTGAAAACTGGTAAGATCAGTTACCGTTTGATTGTTGTGGTACGTCATCTTCCACAAATTTTGGGCTGCCTCCGGCCTCCAGCGCAAGCTCCATATTTTTAGCAGTCTTCCTTGCCACATCAGAATTCATCCGACCCGCGGAATCCAGTGCATGGAAAGCATTTTCCGATCGGTCATAAAAAAGCAAACTCCTGAAAAAAAACCAATTCCTAGCACGTTATTTTCGTGCGTCAGAAAAAAACACCACAAAAAAAATCCCGTCAAAAAATTAGGACAAATAGAAAATTTATAAAATAATATTCATTGGAAGTTTAAGTAAATCAAGCCAAGAGGTAAACCATTATTTTTCAAGACTGACCAGTGGGTTCCACCGACTTGCGTTGCATCGTGGTTGTTGTTGATGGGTAGGAGAACAAGCTTCTTTTCGGGTAACTTCAGATCTTTTGTCATTTCCGCAGCCACAGAAGCTGAATAATCAAAACAACAAGAATAGTTTTTCCGCTGAAAAAAACTGACATTTATTATCCAGGCTCACCATCAGTTGAAGCACAAGCAAAAGCGAGATCTGGATCAAGGAACGCAATATCCGATCGAAATTCCGAGAATATGTTCTTTCCCAAATACCTGCAAATCAAAACATCAAGAAATCGCAATTTTGCATGTTTCACTTTCAAACACTTCATTGAGCTTACTCGTAGAAAAAACCGATCACAACATCGTTCAGCCAGTTGGGCTCTTTGAGCAGATCCAGATCCCGTTGATGAACAAGTGTGTCGAAGAAGCTCAGAACAACTTCATCGGGGCATGACATCTTAGCTGGCTTGAAGTGATGATGTGTTTTCTCACTTCCGAAGAATCTGAGCAACAATTTCCAAAATTCCGGAAAATGCGAAAAACAAAACAAGCAGTCGTCGATTGATTCACATGCAAGCGAGGCCATTGTGTTGTGTTGTGTCGATGCAACTGACTCAAGAAAACCCACCAATCAAGCCATAAAAATATGGAAATTTTGCAGATTGCTTGCTACCACTCCCGCAACGCAAAACACGACGTGAACTGATTGTGAGATGTAAGTATTTGTCAGTATTATTTTTTGCTTTCTTGAAATTTGGTTAGAAACAATGAAATGGTAACACAGCAAATGCAAAAGAACGGTCAGATCAGAGAAAATCATAGACTCCATAAAACACAGAAAGAATAAAAAACATGAGCTTCAATAATGTATCACTTCCTTCTCCAGTCGCAACAAAGGAACTTCAATCATAATCACAATGAAGAATGTCAATAAGTAATTCAAGAACAATTCTCCGAAGAAAATGCCGGCCATATTCAGTGGGTTGTAATAGAATGGATCTCGTTGATTGATGAGATACAACTGCAGCAACGCCGGATGGAAAAGATAAATCGCGTAGGTCAAATGACTCAACGGCCTCCACACTTTCCAGGCTAGAATATTTCT
This sequence comes from Isohypsibius dastychi, assembly GCA_034696485.1. Classification (NCBI taxonomy): domain Eukaryota; kingdom Metazoa; phylum Tardigrada; class Eutardigrada; order Parachela; family Isohypsibiidae; genus Isohypsibius; species Isohypsibius dastychi. The sequence goes on along the minus strand of JAQIWT010001095.1, from coordinate 995 downwards.
GAAATATTAAACAAGAGTGTCAACCGAAGTGAATAAAAAAACTTCGAGCCTCGAAAATTTAAAAAATGGTAAATTTGAAAAATCGAAAAATGCGATTTTTTTTGAATCAAATACACAAATATTTTTTTTTTAAAATTACCGAATCGGTCCAGCATAGTCGTATTGGCAAGCGAAGATGACCCAACCAACAGCGACAGAGAACGCAAATCTGCTCAGCATTTGCCAGCTGACTCTTCCGGTCATATTCACAGCAGTCGGTGAATTATACGCTTCGTCATACAAGCCGAAGATAACCCGGTTTGCAATAATACAGGAAGCAATCCAACATCCCAAATTGAAAACAATGTCCAGTTTCGGATAAGGGAAGGTCCATTTTGGTTTCTTGAAAAACATCAACCCAAGGAGCATTCCAAGTAGATAGGGGCTGGCTCTTGTGTAAGGTTTTGTGAAAACATAATCGTAATTCGGATCGAACGTCGAATTTTCTTTCAGGGGTCTGAAACGGAAAAACAAATGAATATAACAGAAACCAAACTAATATCGGGTTTGAAAACTTCCCCAAATAATCACTGGGAAATACAAAAGGTCCGGCTTTCCAACTACACAAATTATTACGGAAAATATCGGTAATTTTATTCACAAAATATTATTTATTTAAAAAAATGATAATTTGATTTGCAGCTTCTATTTTATTTACGAAGATTCAAAAAAGCCGTTTTGAACCTATTTCAAGTCAAGTCTGTCGAATCAACATAGGAGTCGGAAATAGTTTCATCCCTTTGTCTGTTTCACAAAAAAACGGCAGATTTCTGGATGAGAGGATGGATGACATACACTTGAAACATGGCGATTGGGAGATCCCAGTGCTCCTCGATAACCGCGTTTGTCACCAGTACGCCCGCGATGAGTGCGAGAATAATTCCGACACCAGCTCTGGCCCACCTAAAATATTCCAAAACTGAAACAAGGATGGATCAGATTTTAAAATCAGCTCA
>JAQIWT010001094.1:0-12560 GCA_034696485.1 Isohypsibius dastychi | reverse complement strand
CTTCTCTGATCTTCAACGTCATCAGATCGACTTCCGGTATGGTGGACCGGAAGATGACGAGCACATTGATTTGGTACCAGATATCGGTTCTTTTCGGTTTGAAATAATGGATGAACTGGTTTTTTGGGTTTCAGGCTTTTAATAAGAAGAAAGCCGACGAGCGCAAGGAATGGCTCCTTAGAGGACTTGAGGAACGAAAACAACAACGTGAACGGGGCGAAGGAGAGGTACCGGATATGAAATTCTTCTTGGCGTTTCAGTTGTTTTTAGATCGTCCGGATTCCAGTTTTTTTGTTTGACAAACTGTTTCGTCAATTTTTTCCAACAATCGGAACTACGGATTTTCGAATTATGGAACTGAGATTCATTTTGTTTCATCAGGGGTTTTTTTTGGTTTTTTAAGAACAATCCGTCCCAAAATACAATTATTTACTTTATCCTCCCGATAAATCGGTGGTAAGCTGTTTTGATTCAGTAAATCAGGACCGCACCGCGTCTGTGTACCAATCGGACCCCGCAGTCTTGATTGACTAAATCAAAACTCTATACCACCGATTTATCGGGAGGATAGAGTACGGATTTGACTCAAAAGAATTCATTTTGGGTTTTGAGCGGAATGATTACCCGAACAAATCGCACTGTGTTTGGTTACATTCAAATTGCAGAACAGGTGAACTGTTACAATACTGTAAGTTTCACAGTCATTGACAAAGCTTATGGACTGCTTTCCTGCTCCAAACATTACATACAGTAAATACAGACACCTTTTGTTGCACGACTCGACTTCGTTTTCGTTGTTTGTTATGACTGACCATTCATACCATCTCATGGTGAAATCCCTTGTGGCTATGGTACGATGCATCTAGCTCAGTTGATGATGTCGTAAGTTCAAAATTAACAAGACTCCATCCACACTATCTTCCGACAGAGGATTCCCCAGCGGTCAGTTCAACAACTGTTATGGAAGACGTTGGGTTAACCTTACTGTGTATTATGGAAGAATCATAAAAGAGACGTTGTGGCTGGTACAGGTCAAACTAACAGAGCCTGGAATGTGCTGTACAGACATTTATTTAGGAGAAAAGTGTTGACGTTTACTGAAATGGTTACGAATTTTTCCAGTAGGTTTTTCATGTAACTTTCCCGCGTAAACAATTGTTTCTGTTAATGCTAGCGGTATGGAACAAACCGATGCCTGCAGCGACAAAAACTGGTTAAAAAACTGACGGAACGGTGATGATGTTTAAGCTCGGTGCGGGACTTCAGAATATACACGTGTAATAATTGCGGAAAAACCCGTGGCAAACATCGAAACAAAACAAAAAACAATTCGCGGATCGGCAGAAACCAAAATAGTTGCCACATATAAGCTTGTTATCATGTATTGTTTGCTATTGATCCTGACAAATTTGAGTTTTTCGTTGTCTTTAGTTTTTTTGCATCTGCGTTGAAGAGGTAAGCTTGCTCATGTACTTCATCAAGATTGACCTCTCTGTATCTTTTAAGCTGATCCTCCTTTTCCAGATTTGAGTTTTGTGAGGATGTCGAAAGCTACGTTGCTCTTCGTAACCCTGCTCGTCGTCGGCATGGTTATTTCTGTGAGTGAATGCGCAAAGCAGTCGAACAACGCTTGTTTGAGCAACGAAAGTATCCCTTCGAAGTCATGCCAGGAGTGTGGAAACGACTGCAAACGAGGTGTTTGTAACCGCAAAATCGGGAACAACTTTAATCCCCGAAACTGTAAACGATTTTGCTGCATTAAATAGACGTTCATTTATCGCGTTGTTGTCCATTGCACGCTGAGCTACCATGGTAGTTGTTGTATCAAGGTCTATAGAGGTGTTGTATAAACAACGAATGCCGTGTTGTAACACTACATGTACATGTACTGTATGTAAAAACCAGTAACGAAGATTTATTTTACTATGCTCGTTTGAATTGCTTGCAATAGGATATGATGACACCTTCTAAAGAGACCATTCTTGTTGTACGGTATCTTATAGGTGAGGCCATGTTTTGAGAAGCGAAAATGTTACACCTGTACAATGGAAGAGCTCTGTTCTTGGTGGTGAATACATGGTCACTCGTACTGCAGTACCTGAACATGTCCACAAGTTAATCAACACCCGAGGTGATAGTTGTGGGTCATTCATTGCCAGTCAGGTTCAGCTTGTCAAAACCACATGCGTTGAAAGAAAGGACAGATTGACTTCACGCAGAACAGGCTCAGAACTTATAATTGTCTACAAAGCTGACTGTTTACGCAGCAGCAGCTCGTCGGTTCAAGTTCAACTGTGTGACTGTCTTGAAGCAGCTCGGGACGAATCCTTGATTATGGGCAGTCGAAGCCTTTGGATTCCAGCAACAGGACAGCTTGTTACACTCCGCTTCCTTGATTCCAGTAGCCCCACATTGCTGCCGGCCACCATCCGTGAAGCGACATTGATCGGCTGCCGGCTTGGCGGCGAAAACTGAGAACCGAGTGAATGTAGTCGAATAAATAAATGGTTCATCAGTTGTTCTCAATATATCAATTGACATCAGAATAAGACAATGTACTTACCAGTCGCAACCATCACCAACATGAGGCAAAGAAGCATCGCGAACCTCGCCATTCTTTGAGGTAGTATGCGGAAGACTGTTGAAACTGATCGGAAAACAAAATGAAATTCTGAGCTGAATGGATGATAGCAAGGATCCTATTTATATCCACTGTGAGATTAAGTTTCTTCGCAACTGTCTTAAAACTACCCCCAAGGATAAAACGCCTTTATTGTTCTTATGTCTCAACAGCTGTGAAAAGCAAGTCGTGATATACCAATGCGCACAAACACCATTAGGTAATCGAACCAGAACAAAAGATATGCTGCTGGGTGTGTTGAGAATTCCTGTTTGAGCGTCGAAGTGTGACTGAATCACTGTAATTATCGAGTTGCTGCGAAGAACTCCTTCTGGAAGTAAGCAGGGCAAACAAATATTTCAATAACCCGCTAAAAGAGGAGGGGATGGAGTCTCGCCAAAAAGGGGGGGGGCATCCAACTACAAGGGCTTCCTACGTCACCAAACAAAGATATCAAGGATTTGGCAGTAGAGTCTATAGCGCTAGGAAGGGTGTGCCCTAAATGTGCGCATGTCCACGACTTTTCCCTTGAATGATTCAACATGAGAGGCCACTAACTAAAATTTCTTCCTGTTGCGCCACGGACAAAGGTGGATTGCGTGAATGCAAGGGAATGCAATCGAAAAACACTATCCACTGGATTGAAAAAGTCAATCCAATCCTCGGATACACTGTTTACGACTCCATGAGAAGCCGACGTATTTTTCACCTGTGAATGTAACTGTGTGTCAAATGGCCGCTATCGTGTCGACATCTGAAACGGATTTGGTGATTTACCCCATGCGAATCGACTGTACATTTAAGAAAGTGTCATCCATGGTCGACTTTACTGGGGAGCTGAGATCTGTCAAGTTTAAGAACTCCGATGCTGGAATCCAAGATGCATTACTTCAAGGGAGAGAGTGGCATGTAGCCGGCTAGAATGTTGACTTTTAGATCGCAAAATTAATGAGTCTTCGGGCGCTTGCTACGAACGTCACCCAGCCCTCCCATTGGTTGTAGAGCTTCAGCCAATGAAACCTCAAATCGCTCCCAGAGTTGGCAAAAAAGCCACGTCTTTCGAGGGTTCTCAGGTCTGGAGAGAGTATGCATTTCCGTATCAGTGGAAATTTGGAGATCTGCACACCTGGAGCGAAAAACTCGGCGATCAGGAAAAGACACAGTTCGGGCGAGTTTTCAAATACTTGGTCGATGGAAATCTTCGAATCATTGCTGATATCCAGATTTTTCTTCCAACTGAAGCAACAAGGAGCTGCTGTATGCAGCTGACAAATATCAAGTGTTGCCGTTGAAAGAGCTTTGCGGGGAACATTTGGCTTCTATTCTGACTGTTAAGAATACTGCTGAGGTCAGTTCACTGTCTTTATTGTGTACAATGCGAGGTGGGTTGGTGGAGGTTTTGTTTTAGGCCTTGATTCTGGCTGACAATCACGCTGCGGAATTGCTTCGTCAACGAGCCATCTCGTTTATTACAGGGCACTCGTGAAAAAAGCTTTCGTGGAGAGCGGTGGTTTTCGGGGACATCTGGAAATACAGCACTGAACTTGGAAACGAACTCATGGTGCGAATGGTTTGAGTGCATCTACTTTTGGAACGGCGCAGATTAGTTCCGTAGTCACACTTTACTTAAGTGTTTCCAGACTATACCGATTTTTGCTTTGGTTCACTTTTTAATACCGCCTTTTGCACATCCCTTCATCTTGGATATGTTCTTTTCGTCCAGTATTTCAACTAGAAATTGTTTCATACGTTGGCGAGTAACGGATTGAACAACGCTTTTAGCAGCATACGTATCACCGTGTTCAAAACTAATTAATTGGTCTTTTGTAGGAAAAACCAGCAAGCAGACAAAAACAACGCTACCACAAAAATGTGAAAATAAGAATTAGTGCAGTACAGATCTGTAATTGTCAAATGGTTAAAAGAGTCATCCCACTGGCAACAGGAACCCATCAGCCAGTTTACGAGTCAAGCCAGCTGTGACTCATTCCCCGTGAGCTTACTGAAGGTACTGAAGGTATTACATCAGGTCATCCCGCAGGGGGTCTCGCAATGCGGAAGCGAACAATGGTCTTGAAGTGCTCTTTACATCATCTTCGAAACACTCTTCCGATCTGACTGTAAACGGTGACTGTTGTCAGGTGTAAGTTGTCGGAACACCTTTTATCAATCTCCTAACCTAAATGAAGCAGCATTGCGCTCGGCAGAAGTGATGTCAGCAACACGGCCTTTGGTTCAGCTGAGAGGAGTGATGTCGGTGGTCCACTCCCTGCAGCATTAGATCCTGGAGCAATTGTGGGTATTATGGTGAAATTACTGACTACCCTTACGTTCATTGGCTACATTCCGGATAAACCCTACCCGTTTGTGTTACCATCACCGGATATACCGTATTTCGAATCAAAATACGTCGGACCTTTCGGGTGAGTTTCAAAGTTCTGGTACTGAGTCGGTTTAAATGTAGTACATGTATGTGAACTAGGTATCCCATTGGACATTACCTCCATTTCGTGGGACTGGGCAGCATATCACTCACTATCCGCAGTCGTACTTTGGATCCTTGATTGCGCCGCTTGCTTGTGATATGTCTGGAAAGAAATAAAAAAGAATGTTATGGAAATCACTGCAGTAGTTGGTACTTGCTGTTCCGAATCCGGTTGGCATGATTAATTATTACGGGGTACACTTCCCAAACTTACGGTTTTATCCAACGATAAATACAAGACTGTGAAGTCAAGAGAAGTTTCTATTACAGGGATTAGAATCAAATGTCTCTGGTTACGTATGGTCGTTTTGAATCAGGTAGAGAGCTAGAAGTTACTAAGAGCGAAACTGACGAAAGTTGCGACCAGGAAAGATTCTCGGATAATTTTCGTTTTGGGATACGTTCCCGAAGCAGCACGCGTCGTTGTTGGTATTGGTCGCACGAGTAACATTTACGCCAGCGCCTCCGTGAACTGACTGACCTAATGACGGCACATTCAGCAGGCTGACCGGCAGTATGTGGCATACCCTTCCGCCGGGTTGCTGCATGGGTGGCTGCATGCCCATTCCAATCTCTGTGCCCGGACAGCTGGCTGTGCGCTTTGTGGTTGTGATTGTTAGTATCGGTGTTTTGCCGATGCTTCGGAGCTCGTTTGTCTTGATGGCTGCATTCTGATTGGCGAAGGCACAGACGGTATTGTTTGGGGTCCAGGAGGTGGCAACGTTGCATCTGATAAGTTTGGGGTGTTGTCTGCTCGATTGGTTGTGGATTCTCGGAAACAGGATACTGTTGAGTGGTTTGCTGCGGAATGGTCGAAGGTCTCATCGCCCATGTGGTACTTGGTTGGTTCTGAATACGCTTGCGTACTGGTTCTTGTGGTGGTGCTGCAGAAGTTGTGAGTCTCGGTGTTTGTGTGGTCACTGGTTCCCAGTAGGACTGAGTGGTGGTTCTTGAGCTGGTGACTATAAAATTTGTGGGTCTGGGTGGGGGAGGGGTTCCTGACTATGAGAAGGCTGTGGAGTTGCAAAGTTTAGAGTAAGAGGTAGCGTTATCTCGATCTCGGGGTAGCCTTGTGTTGTTTGTGGCCTTCGGCTTTCTGAAAATGAATACTTGTGTGGTGCTGGTCGCGCGTAATGTGATACCGAGGTGTGCAGAAGCAGAATGTAAGCAGAAGAACTGTCAGTTATTGGTTGGGAAAGTTGGGTGGGAAAGTTGGTGGGAAAGTTGTTTGGAAGTTCTCCATCACATTTTCTTCTCCCATCAAAAAGCGCAACACTACACACCTGTACCTGGTATCACAAGAATGTACCCGGGGCTCCTTGAACAGGAGTTCAAGAGCGTTCACTTCGCAATCTGTGTGCTCTGAAACCTCCCTCTCTTTCAGATCACCCGTTGAACTGCTAACAGAGAGTTCCTGTAAAGGTGAGAAGGTAAAAAGTTCCTTTCTGACGACTTCGGTCGTAGGAATGGTAATACTTCACTTCTCAAAAAAAAGAACTCTGTGTGTAATGTTGCATGAGCTTACTGAGAAGCTGAAAATGTCCAGCAGTTAACTGAGAACCCAAATCAATCTTAGGTGAATCATTGAAGTTCATTTCGGGTCAATTCGCCACATACAGAGAAGTTGAAAAAACCCACGGCATGTCAACTCCACAACACTGGACATGTTCAGAACGACTTTATAATATTCGTTGCATCGAATTCAACTGAGCGGCAGACTTGAAGCAGCTCGGGACGGATCCTTGGTTTTTGGCACTCGATGCCTTGGGATTCCAGCAACAAGACAGCTTATCACACTCCGCCTCCCTGATTCCAGCAGCGCCACATTGTTGCCGGCCACCATCCGTGAAGCGGCATTGAATGGCTGCCGGCTTGGCGGCAAAAACTGAAAACAACGCGAATTAGTCGAATATATGGTTCAGCTGTTCACCATGTATTTATTGACTTCAAAATAAGGCAATGCGCTCACCAGTTGCAACCATCACCAACATGAAGCAAAGAAGCATTGAAAATCGTGTCATTCTTCGACGTGGTTGCAGAGGACTTTTAAAATCGATCGGAAAATAAAATGAAATCTTTAGCTGAAAGGATTATAGTGAAGACCCAATTTATACGAGCTCTGAGATCAACATTGCTCGCAACTGTCTTAGCTCGCTGCCTAAGGACATACGCCATTCTTATTATTCTTTTGTCTCATGGAATATTCCAGCTGTTGAAAGTCAAGTCGTGACAGATCGATGCGCCAAAAAAGTTAGTCAACCGGACCAGAACAAAAAACATGCTGCAGGCTGTACCAGGAATTCCTGTTTGAACGCCAAAGTGCTGGCTCAGTCTTTGTGATTATCTAGCTGATGTGAAGAACATAGCGCAATCGTGAAAGCCTGAAAATGGCGACGCACAAATCGTTAGAAGTCGCCACAGGGCACAGGTACGGTCTAATGGATCACCTGTACTCTAGCTTTGAGATGAATTTTAATCAAATTCACATCTGCACTTAAATCTTTATCACCACTTAGGGAAAAAGCTATTCCTTATTCATTTGTCTCAGCGGATATTCCAGCTGCCTACCGTCAGTCCGTGGTACATCAATGCGCATGAAAACAGTTGGTTAATCGAATCAGAGAAAAAAACTGCCTTGTAACAGGAATTCTTCTTTCAAAGTCAACTGCATGTCATTACCCAGCTTACGAAGAACTCGCTAAGAGTGACATGCATGCCAAAACAGACTCGGAATGAAAAATCTCGCAAAAACTCGGCTGTTCCATAACAAAAAATTTTTTCCAGAAAACTGAATTGAGGACCGAAATTCTCGATGACCACTACGGGTAGTGGCGGGCATATTGTCCTCCATAATACCACGACCGCAACGTATCGCATGTGACTCAGCGTGCGCAGTTTGTAGGTTTGGGGTTTGTAGGCTTGCCAAACGGTGTCGGGGCCCCGATACCTGTGCCAAACTTGCACAGGTATCGAGGATCTATTTATGGGTCCCCCCAATGGGGAGCGGGGGACAAAAGCTCCACTCAGACCTCAGAATTCTAAAGAACTCAAGTCAAAGCGCAAAATTTCAGAGAACGGCTCAATGCCTGTCACCGGAAAAACGTCCATATTTGGACAGCACTTCGCGCTGCGTTGCACCTACCGAGGTGACCATTCCGATCAAGTCACATCAGGTTTGAGAATTTCACTATCGATTACCGCACCAGGCTCTCTTATTTCACAGAGCACCGTATGTTATGCCAAGCTCTTTCGCCGGACGATTTTGTATCATATCTTCAACACGGCGAGATCATATGGTCAGCGTTGAACAAAGTCCAGCATTCACAACCAGTCAGAAACCTGGTTCGTTCTTTATTGTGGTGGTTGCTTTCTTTGACCGAACTTCATCCATGGCTCAGCTGGGCAAATGTCGCCATAAACCAAGCCGCTTTCAGACACGAGATTCCAGAACTTCTGGATTGGCGTGCACGGAGCAATCCCGAATCTGAACGTGGCACTCTTTCTGGCTTGCCTGTGTCTGCTGTTTAACTGAGGCTAACAGATATACATCTGTCCATTTTTTAAGCCAAAGCCACTTGGTTAAGCTGAAAAATACTCATCGGGCGAATATTTGTTCTGATTGCACATTTTTGGTCCAAGCCGCTTCTGTTTAGAACGTCTGCTTTACTGAAAATGATTTCTTCTGGTCGCTCTCGAACAAAATTTGTTGGCGTATTCCCCTAGAATCCATGTCGAGGACGATAATCACGCCAACGAGCGCTAACATTTCCAATAGTCCGAACACCTACAACGCATTCGAATAAACCAACTCAATACACACATACTTTGGACAGTGATCAGATTAAACAAACACACAGCAGATGCTTCGGCAGAAATATAATAATAATGTTCAGCCAAAATGATTGAAGAGGAGACCAGAAGGAGTATTGCCCATATCGCAGAATGACCAATCATCTGAAAACCAGAACCAAACGTGACAACATTACTCTGTGGATGGAAACTGGGTTCTTTTTCCTACCACAAACTTTAAAACACGCGGTGTTGTGTTCGAATAGGAATAAATGCGGTAGGTCGATCCGACAAGAAATATGACTAGGAAGACCCATGAGGTCACCGTCGCAAACTCGTGAAACTTCAGACTGCCGTACCAAGCGCTCCTGTAAGACCGTCAAATCAGGCTCCAGCTAGCTAGGCAGAACTTTGTTGTTCTCATTCCAACAGACTTACTGATATTGTGTTTGCTCTTTTCTACTTCGATGGCGACAGATGCACAAAAGGCAAAAACCTGGCAAGATTAGTCAGCTGTTACACTAAACATACTGTGGAACGAGTGAACTGAATCCATTTACCATTGCCATCGTCGTCAGTTTTCCCGGCAGACTGGACAGAAAGCTTCGATCATACGAAAATCCGGGCACGAGGAGCTGGATATGGTGGCGGTAGTTCGTTAGTGAGTGGCATTGTGGCCATCATGACGTTGGTCGTAGATTTTCTAAGATAAAGAATGCAGTGGTTAGACCTGAAAATGGGCAATACACGGAGTTGTCAAAACCAGATTCTGGATTCGGCACACGTGCTCACATACGCACCGAAAAGTGTAGTGTGCCTGAACCGAACGATTGCTCTCACTCAGATTCAGCAACTTGTCTCTAGCCAGCGATGAAGGAAAACAGCGAAATTTATCGCTTGCAGATGATTCATAACGTCGTATGAGTGGAAGTAGAACAAAATTTGATCACGTTTCGCCGATACTTTTCACTGAGGCAGTACAGCAATAACATGCTCCGATGTCCCGGTGTTACTCATCAGTCGCTTATTTGTCAACGGCATAAAAACAGGACATACGGTATACATTTGCTAGAGAAATAACATGAGGTCGTATTTGTCTATTTGACGTACCGACCAGTTTTAATGGAGGGTCTCGCACTTTGCTAAACAGTTAGATTATCGCTAGAGGAATGATTAACCACTTGTCCTTTTGAACCAGTTTTCCATAGAATTATGTTTTGAGCTTGTGATAATTTAATTACTGAAACCGAATTCTCACTATGTGCATTTTTTCATTCTCTCTTTTTCTCAACCTATAAAACTCCGTTTGACGTCAAACATGACGAAAACTTGAAGGTCTTGCTGTGACCTGATGACGTAAGACGTGTGCTGTGATGTGGTGACCCCGAATCCTTGCCTCGAAGAGAATACTGTTGTAATTTCATCTGCTACATGAATAACCACACCTGGGTCCCTCCTGCACATGCATACTGTGCTCGCTCGAATGTAGTGGTAAGGACATAGTGAGTCTTTGAGATCCGAAGTGATTGGATTTTTCTTTAGTCTCACCCACGATCAGTTACGGCTTGCCTTTTACAGTTTCAATACAAGGCCTAAAACCGATTACTTTCAACATCTTTCGGTGCAATCCAGTGTTATCTCTGCAGTGCAAATACAATGTCCGTGATTGCAGACGACATTTATGTGGAGAACTGTCAGAAGATCACTGCGGCTAAAACGTGTCGCATGTATCCAAGCCCCCCCCCCCCCCTCAAAGTTCCACCTCTATCTGCCAGCGTCCATTGGCCCACCCACTTGGTTAGTTTTGAAACCAAGGATTTGCAATCATTTGCTCCTTTTCTGACAATCTTCTACTTCAGCCGTTCTTACTGTTTTTGACTGACTTTCATTTTCTAATCATTGTAACTTCACCGAATTTGGCTGAGCTGGCCAAACTTTCGCCATCATGGATGACCAGATGCTTCATCGGACTTCGCTTATTCAGAAGGAGCTCAAGGTTCGAGAGTATACCAAAAGGCTCGATGCACTGATTTTGAATAGGAAGCGGGAGGAAGTTGACAAAGCATGTGCGAGGCTTTCGCGAGATGTGACGAAAATCATGGCATGGGATAGGTCGACCACCAAGGACCTGGACGTGAAAATGGCCAAAGTTCGCAGCTGTTGTTTTTTGATGGAGGAAATGGAAGCCAAAGCAGCTGGGACCAGAGAAAGTGTCGTCAAAGCTAGAGATCAGCTGAGTGTTTTCATGAGAAAGAAAGTCAAAGCTTCAGATTTCTTCGACCACATCGCACGCGTTGAAAAAGGTTGCTCTTTTCTGAGGTCAAAAAAGAGAACGCTGGATGAAATGATGGCACCAATGGCTGAGCAGGAAGAGATTTTGAGACGTCTGAGCAATTGGAACCCACGACATACCAAATTCATGAAAGTGCAAACGGGAGCAGTCAGAGAAAAGTGTCGTGGAGTTGATCAGGCGGAAGTTCTTCTCAAACATATCGAGATGAATATTGCGAAAGAGGAAGAACAGTTTTTTGCGATGATCGAGGAGCTGGAGAACATCTGTCGAACGAGTGAGTTGAGATAAAACATTTCTAGGCTCGAATTCAGATATTTTTGAGTCTGACTTCCGGTTGACGTTTTCAGCTTCATCCGGATGCGAAAGCCACGAACTCAGCAACACGGTTCACCAACCGGAAGTGTCAATCACGACAACCTCCACAACCACAGTTGCGACCTTTTCTTCTCCGGAACATCTGTTGCAGCGGTCGAGTTTGGCAGAATCGATAGAGCGACGTCGGCGGTTGATGAATGCCGTTGGAAATCTCGATTCCGAACAGCTGGCTGAAGTTATCGGGATCATCCGGAAAAATGGGGGAGAACTCATGGAAACCGGCGAAGATGAAATTGAAATCGATTTTGAAACACTGGGGAACGAGGCTCTGGTAGCTGTTGAGGACTTTGTTGACGAAGCATCGAAAGCCAGAAACGTATCGCCGCCAGATTGTTATGGTTGTCATCCGACTACGCAGAAGTTGGGGAATTTCTTCGTCGGTGCAGATAGCGATATCGGATCTCATGTCGAACCGAGTTCGGAAAAGGTCGACATGGCCAGCTCTTCTCCTCTGATGAGTCCTACTACTGACTCGGGATCATATTCAATGCCAGCCATGCAGAACTTGGATGAGGTGTTGCTGTTTGAAGTGCGAGACGATTTACAAAACTCGGAAAAGGTCACCGAGCAAGAATTTCTTCAGGGAATCAACCTTTTGGATAATTCCGTTTCGGTGAGCTTGGACGATGATGGGATGGATGCGGTGTTGAAATTCGACTGAACGCAAGCTTCTGTTGATGCGCCCTTCTTTTTAACCGACACGATTCGATTACCCATCAAAGATGCAGCGCTGGAGACATGTGGACCTGACTTGACTTTGTTGTTTTATTACTGCGTCATTGAATGACTGCCCTCTGTTTTTACGTGATAATCGAGCTGCAATGGATCGAAGTGCCAGGACACCTCGGTGTGATGATGCGAAAGGTCACTGGTTGACCGCTTTAGTTTTTTGCCTTTGTTAGTACTCCTCTTAGAACATACCCCTAGTGATCAAAAAATGTGCGGAAAGATTTATTTCCGGGCTTTCCGCCGGACATTTTGCCGGTAAAATTTTGCCG
>JAQIWT010001093.1:0-12568 GCA_034696485.1 Isohypsibius dastychi | reverse complement strand
ACTCGAATAGCGAGAGTGAGAAAATGATTACATTAACCACAAAAGCGTACATTTAGAAAGGCGTCGTAATGGTCCATGCTTTAACTGGAAATGAACTTGTCATAAAGACATCATTTTTCTCTACTCGTTGACGCAGAATTATCTGAGAAATCCGCTGAAAAACAAAGTGAAGACGACGTGCATGAACCCTGTGAAATTTAAGTTTGACAAGCTTGGCGTTGTCTGGGTTCTTCACGAGTGAGCCTGAAAAGGTTTGATTTGGTACAGTATGGGATCAGTTAACAAACCTAAATCACTCGTACATTGAGTCTTACTTTTTCTAATCTTGAAGTGTGCACTTCCCCAACTGCATGATCCTGTTTCCCTTTCATTGAGATGGTAAAACGAACTGAACTCTTTGGTTTGAGGTTGGTAGTCAAAAACAATAGCACCTCCACGACAGGCTTGGCATAGAGTGTAGTGCAGGTTGTGAATGCAATTGCTGAACGAAAGAAACATTAGCAATTATTCAAAGGCTGGCAGTATATTAGTTTGATGACGTCTGTTTTTGAATCTGAACAATTTCAAAAATCGGAAAAACTGTAGTATCCCTGATTTTCCAAACTATGGCGGCCGTTCTTTTGTTGTCGCGGCGGTAATCCGAAACAACTCAAATGGGTGGTACCCGGATACACAATGCCATGAGAGTTGTCGGGGCAAACGTTGCTCCGCAAGCACTGAGTTTCTTACGGGTCTGTTACGTCCAGGATAGGGGTTTGATCAAAGTTATAGTCGTGCTTTCTACCTCCCAACTGCCCCCCTACCTACCCACACACCGGCGGGTTCATTGTTAACCGCGGGAAAAAAGTCAGGAAGTTCTCTCCATGTGTAAATGATTATCCCAAATGTCTTCCAGACTCCTGTCGCACCCTTCCGTAACAGAATTACACGTCCTTTCCCAAAATATTCCGGCAAAGTTTTGGCAAAGTTTGTGTCATGCGTTCTTTTGCAGACTGTTCAGTGATCAGTTTAAGCAAGGCAGTAGCACATTGGTAGTTATTACTACCGGATATCCGTGTGCGTAAGTTGACGAGTGGGCGTCGGTATGGGCATTCGCAAAAGAACTGTGTTTCAAGTCAGTTGGCGAAATGAATATTTCTTGTTAGGTCTATACTCACAAGACTGCGTCAGAAGGCGATGTTTGTAGTTCAGGATGAAAGATCCTTGGCCTCATAATAATAACGAGCTTGTCTCTCCAAGATGCCATTGCGTACGGTGATGTGTTGAATAATCGGTCGATTCCTGTAATTCAAAGTGGGTATTTGAGATTTTCAATTTCACCAAGCAAAAGTACTTGCGTGGACCGCCCAAATATCCTTTTGGGGATCGTACGAATGCAACATGACCCGGCACCTGTTCTCGGCATCGAGTAAGCTTTTATCCTGGGCTGGTACTTTAGAATGTTATATTCTCGCAACGATATAGGAGTAACATTACCATAAAAAGAGATCATCCTATCCGTATGGCTGCAGAACTTGGTGAAGTCAGCAAGAACGAGTGGAGCCACGGGACAGGCTGATATGCGTGTCCACAAACTCGTTGCAGGATCATAACGATAGGTTCGATTGTAGGTTGTGAATAATATCGTGGCCCGGATTCTCTGGTCTGGCCGAGCAAAGAAAAACATGCAGCCATATATGACAATGCTGGCTGAATTTATATAGTAGATAAACGGAAGAAGCTGCTTTGGTTGACATTTGGTGGATTCGCTGAGTGGGAAACACGACATTCACTCAAATGGCAAGTCGGCAAGGTGATGATAAACGTACAGGGTGTCGTCCATGCAAGCCATATCTGTAAACTTGACATGCAACGGGCGAGATTTTATTTCCTACACAGCAACACGAATGGACTACTTACCATATATAGCCACAATTTGGGATTCCACAAATATTTCCCACGTATCTTTATCTGCTCAATACCTGAGCACTTTATCTTCTGACGTTTTGGTCGATGTTGCCACAAAAAGTCACCTTGTGCTGATACACAGATCTGACCATCAGGGCGTAGTTTCTCCGGAATCTGATTGAACCATTTAACTTCTTTTGCGTCTGGATGTAATATCCCAATCAAATCCTTTTGATTTTTCGGGAAGTGCAGGTAACCTGGGTAGGGCACCCGGACACCCTTCAAGCCGTTTATGATGACTATCCCCTCCTGGAACCCTAAAAAAGACATATTTCGTGATTCCGAGTGATCATGCGCAACACTGTCACTCGCCAGAATTTCTCAAATAATATTTTTCGTGCGTCATCTCATAACAGCGGTTCTCGTCCTGCTGTAATGAAAACGCTTCCTGTATGAAAGCAGTAATCTTTTCATAAAGAACTTTGTCCAATTGAATTTGTTTTTGAATGCGCTGGAGGTCAGAATTCTGCAAACCAATACCGGTGGCGTGTCCCACGATTTTGATCTGAGCAAGAAAGTATGGCTTACCTTGATTAGCGAACATCGCACCAAATCCAGCAGACAGGCAACATCTTTGCAGCGATGTTCTGGGTCGTGATCATACCAAGCCTTTACTGCTGTCGAACATTGCTCTTCGTCATCAACCATCAAGTCATTGGGTCCAATGAAATCTGCCATCTGGAGCAAAGCTGTCAAGTCAACACATCACACTCAAAGCGGCTTTATTGTACCTGACAATAATCCAGCAAAACAAGCCCTTTGGAAATACATATTTCACCACCGTGGCATAGCATCAGATTTAACATCTGCGTTGCAACCGGTAATAGGCCTACCATAGGTCTTTTGCGAACTTGAGCAGCATGGCGTAGTCCTCTACTGCGGCATTTGCCACAAGGTAATCCTCACAAAGGGTTTGAAGGGGAGGCACAATGAAATATACTGCGAGCGATAGCGTTTCCAGAACGTTACTCTCGTTCAAGTGAATCGTGGAGAGCACGGTATAGTTTATAAGCCTAGATGACAAATCATTGTTATTAACAAGAGAACGTACTGTATTTTTGAAAAACAACAGACTACCGTTTGAGTCCTCAAAAATCCACATCCTTTAGAACGAATTCACTTTTTCCGTTTTTCAGTGGGGAGTTGAATAACTTCTTGAAGAATACGCTTCTTTCGGCCATGCAATGTTTGTTACATTTTAGGATAGCGTTAGTTGAAGAGCATATCAGTGTGGTGCTTCATGATCGCAAAAAACGACTGGAGCTTTGACAGTCAACAAACGAAATATGTAACTTAGGATGATTCTTTTTCGAGCATGTTCCTTATTCTACACTGTTTAACACAGAGTGCATGAGTGAGCTGATGTTTGCGTTCATAGAGTGTGGTGACTGGTTAAACTGGAAGTGGTATCAAAATAGAGCAACGAGAGCGCACAGAGAGTGTGAGAACTGAGAATAGTTGCCAGAATGTGAAACGTTTGTGACCGACATCCATTTCTTCATCAGACTAGTGGTACTACTCGGCGTGATGCCCGATCGTCTGAAGATGGTCAACTAAGTCATCCGATTAAATCCTCATTGGCCACATGCGGAGCGTACAGCTAACAGTTAGTGAGACTGCCCGAAATCAATCCTGAATTAATCAAGCCCATGGCTTTTGTAGCTGATACCAACTGATTTTATCATAAAATATGCAGTCACCATTGGTCGATACTTGCGTGAATTTGTCTCTGAACCACAAATGTTCGCTGCGCGATCTAATCTTTGTAACAATGATACCGACAACTTGCAGCGTATCACTATTCTCTTATTGTTGAGTTGGAGTTCCATCACTGAGATAAGGTACTGATAACAAACAAATACCTGCTGATTAGAAAATAGCCCTGAGCAATAGCTACTCCACCGCTTTTACGATGCATTTCATGCAGTTTGGCTTCCTTATTAAGCCACTAGAAGAGTCAAAGCCACCAATTGAACATGGAAGTTGAATCGAAGCATGTCTTGATGATCCCATTGCCCGCATTCGGCCATCTCATTCCAATGCTAGAACTGGCCAAAAAACTCAGCCTTGCCCACCATATTACCTTTGCAGTTTCCGAACATCTCTGTTCATCCATTGTCACTCGAGATCTCCTCGATAAGAATAACCCAAACATCACAATGCACCCCATTCCACATTCTGGTTTTGTTGCTGACCCAAACAACAGCCTGACTGGTGCCAGGAACCTGGAGAACCTCATGGCGACGTTCAACGCTGCACTTGAAGAGTTTATACGCTCCATTCACAAGCATGGCTCACTTTTGGTACAATCAACCGCTGTCAATGCTGTGATTGTTGACAACCTCTTGACAAAGCAGATTGGGACGTGTTACGCAATAAAAAGCCTGAACGTTTTTCATTTTAACACGTCTTCTGCAGGTACGTTAAACATTTTATTGAGGTTTGTGATAATCCCTTCTTATAATAAGTTTTCTTCAGAGGGAATGCTTTTGAAAGGCCTTCTTATCGACAACAGTTCCGAAATTTACACTGAACCTGATGGGTCATTCGTTCTATGGTCAAGCCCTGAAATATCCAATCAGCCACTTCCTCCAGATGAGCTGGATTTCTTTATTGGCATAAAAGAGACCAGTCTGCTGACGAAAGGTATCATTGTTAACAGCACCCATGAACTGGAATTCGAAGTGCTCAAGAAAGTGAAAAGCGTTGATGGAATGCAGGAGAAATCCATCTTCATGGTCGGACCACTTGTTCCAGCTGATAAAACAACTGAAAATGTAAAAACTGAACAAGTTATTGACTGGTTGGGTCAAAAAGAAAAAGGCAATGTTTTTTATGTATCATTTGGCACGATTGTTTCACCACGGCCACAAGAAATTGATGAAATGGCTCGAGGATTCATGAAGTTGAAGAAACCATTCATCTGGTCTCTTCCGGAATCGAGTTTCCAATATCTTCCGGAAGAATTACGACTCAACCCAGCTTGTGACAAATACTTGATCCTCAGTTGGGTTCCCCAGAAAGTGATCCTTGCTCATCCATCCATTGGAGTCTTCTTGAGTCATTGCGGATGGAATTCCACGATCGAATCGATCTTGAACGGTGTTCCGGTGATCGGGTGGCCCATGTTCGCTGATCAGGGATTAAATGCGGATTTGTTGGTGCGGAATGGAATGGGGTTGCGGGTGGAAGGGACAGGAATGAAACCTGGAAGGTTGGTGGAGGCTGATGAGGTTGCAGATACGGTCAATGAGGTATTAAACGACAAAAGATTCCGAAAACGTGCTTTTGAATGGAAAGCTGTGGTAGAGAATGCGCTTCTTCCCGGAGGAAGCTCTGAGCATGACCTTTCTGAGTTAACCCGTGCGTTGTGATGTCCAGTGCTGCCGAAATGAAAGCATGTGAAAGTCCATTACCGCAATAATTGAATAAAAATGGTGATAAGCAACTGCAGCAAGAACAATAGTCTGATCGTTTTGCCTTTCCGTTTTTCCCACCTCCTGTATCTGCATCTGCTTATCTGATTGATCTAAGTTTCAGTATTTCGTATATTTTACTGTGACGATGGGAGCCTGCGTTTGATAAATAGGAAATGAATTTCAGTACGGTGAGAGAAGTCCGTCAACGAGATCCAAGATCTGCACAGAGACGGATAGGGCGGCTTGCTTGTGTCGAACCTAATGCACCCAAGGGCAATCACGTCAAGTGTCAAAATTCGCTGAACTTTTCACAAAATTGAGAGACGATCTAAAAGTCTGGGAGTGCATGGAAAAATTCCCGTTCACGAAAACACGGTGACCTACGCCACAATCGTGGTGGATTTATGTTAGCTCGAAGCATGTTCCAGTTACCGAAAACCCGAAAAACTCCCACGCTGTGATATTTCGCAGAAAGAATTCAACACCAGCTGATTCGCTATGGCTTATTAACTGATGAGCAGAAATGCCTGGCAGCCCATAAAATCCATAAAATAATGAAAAAACGCACGCTGATGTCTTCTTGACTCGTTCTGAAAACACTGTTGCCCATGTGCTCTTTCACATAAACATAATGGATGCAAATTTTACACTGTACAATTCGTCGCTGAGAATCGTCGATATTCGTCAAGCCCAGGTCTGGTATTCCATCACTTTAACCACCGGCATATTGAGCATAATCCCATTCTCTCTTCTAATAACTATTTTGTCATGCCACCGATCACTGCGACGAGAATCAGGAGCACTGATAATCTGCTCCATGTGTATAGAGTTGGTGATTTGTGCCCCAGTACACCCTTTATTGACCACCGCTTCTTACCAACTACAGCTCTACAAAACAACCGCGATAGATTGTACGTCACTGTTTTTCACATGGGCACTGCTTCAAGCTAGCACAAACTGGATATCCGCTTCTCTGGCTGTCATCAGATTCATCGCGGTGACCTTTCCACATTTCTACCGAAACGGTCGAAAAAAACGCTGGAATGTTGGTGCAGTGGTGTTCAGTCTGATTGCGGGCACCGCATGTGCGTTGCCCTTCCGTTTGGGCTATGGTGGCCGCTATGGCATTGACTGGACAAGCTATTCTTGTGCGTTTGTGGATGTGACGGCTCAGACTCTTATGGCGACTTTTGGTACCTTCCTCCCCTTCGGGATCATAGGCACTACTTATTCCTTCCTGCTTATAAAGGAGCTCTGCGTGCGCAATCATGTCGATGTTCGGCGTAGTTCACGGAATAAACAACGGATTGCGATCACGAGGATGTTGTTCGTGTCGTTCATATGGTATCTCTTATGTTTTGTAACCCCAGTGGTTTTCCGCTATTTGAGCTTCACGGCAACCCAGCTGAATTCTTTGGTGAATTCTGCTTGGATACGCAATATGATTTTGCTTGGATACATTGGAAATCCAGTGAGCTCGATGAACACTGCCTGATTCAACATCTTTGACCTTTCTGATTTTTTCGCAGATCATATTCTTCATTATGAACCGAGATTACCAGCGCGAAGTGCGCAGAATAATTTCTGGAAATTGTTGTCCAACTCGGCGTGTTTCTTTTGTCGACGACGGTGATGAAAGGCATTCAAAATCCATTGGCGGGAGCACGACTGTTGCCCCGAGGGAGGATGGAACCACATCAGGCAATCAGATCGTACGGCTAGCTGACCTCTCCCGCGAGGAGGTAATTGAACGGGATGTTAATGGAAATTCAGCGACTCGGGCGAACGTGATACGACCGTCATAACAGTTTTATGATTTTACAGATTTCCTGAATTTCGCGAATTTTTGCAAATACAGTAATGGTCAAAGATTGTGCTGCGCTCACCGATTCAGTGAGGTACAAACCATTCGTTTTCAATAACACATCCATGGATTTACATAAAACAACCCTCTGTTGAAGCAGTGCGTCGTGGAGACTTCGTATTTGATTAGCAACGTCTAACAGTACATTTTGGTGTCTTCCAAGACACTGATTGAACAGACTCCCTCTTACGAAACCCCCAGCCAAGAGGGGCTGCACGAGTTATCAAATCGATCTTGTTTTCTGTTTCGTTAAAATTCAATATAGTTTGATGCATTACGTCGGCATTCACCATCGGCGTGCTTTCATGCAAAATACCAGTGATCATAAAAAAGGCCGCATACAATAAATGTGTCAATAAAGGATTTGAGCTCCTAATGTATTGTTTCACTTTGCTTGTTTTTTAGATGTCTTTGCGAAGATATCAACATTCTATTTTGTTTGGTCTGGTGTAATTTTAGAGACCAGTCCCAGTGCTTGCTTGAAGATAGGACTGCCCCAAATGATTACGCTGAGTTTCCTCTTAGCTTGACTTTCTCTCTGGTACCAGCATGGCATTCGTCTCAATGGCCGTAATCCGCACCATCGCTGCCACCTCTTCGCTTTTCTGGCTTACTGGATCAGGTTTACTGGATAGAGTGGATTTTTCGTTCAAAAGGTTTCACATTTCAGATGTTCATATACCCAGAATCCCATCGATGGCATCTGATGAAATTATCTTCACTTATCATGTTTATATGTATTTCTTGGCTCGAAAATGTTCACAAACGCGTCAGAAATCCGTTTCAGTTAGTGGGTTGACATATGAGCAGATTCTCTAAAATTATGAGACCGTTGAGGGGAGGTCCTAAGACGAACGAACGTAGTGGGACGAAGGAATGTAGTGTGTTAGTTTGTGTCAACCAAGAAGCATAGCTTCTCGCATATTCGCTCTTGGTACACCGGGCATGAGTAAAAGCAGCTCCAAACTGGCAGACCACATTTTTTTCGTGCGATTGAAAATCTGCATAAACTATCGCAACAGTTGCGGGTACGTCTGAAACGTGTCAAACAGTCTTCCCATCTGCAGCGTTATTCATACGAAAAGGCCATTTCTTTAATTTTCCTGACCAATGCAAAACGTTTCCTCACGGCAATCTAGCTACCCAGTCAGGGATACCAACCGGTGGAAATATGTCAGCTTGGTTAAACAATATGTTATTAGGGATTGGAGCTGGTGGCCGTACTCTAAGACCAACCAGTCTCTGAGCTTCCAGAATGCCTGGATAGAGAGAAAATCTTCTGTTCCACTCATTTTCAAGTGGCGGTGGCTTTCGAGGGACAGCGGCGAGGTTTTTATCCCAAACTAAACAGGCACTTAATCCATTTCGGGCGACTTGATGGTGGACCAGCTCTCGATTTCCGTAGTTATGCAGCTTGCAGTAGGGCGAAGCCTGTGGTGTAATCATTCTTGGGTTGAGATTTTTGCCTTTTTCCAGCAGGATGGTCTTGTTGTCGAAAGCGCACTTGATCATGTAATGGAAGACATCAGCTACAGGGCAAATAAAGTCTGGCGTCGTGTCAGCATTCTCATCCAGAACAGCATACTGATCCCATGTGGGCATCAGATTCATCGGCAGCCGAGGTTGGTACAATGTGATGGGGATGCTCCGCGCTTCGAAAAGCCGGACAACTCGGTGCCCGATACAGACTTGTGGAAGTGTATTCGAGTATGGATCAACACCAATGTCAGGGCCATTATACTTGGATGCTGAAGAATCACAGATTAGAATCTCAGGTTCAGGAACGCAACGGGGATTAAATTCCAGCCGATTGGAGTTAGGGGGACGAGCAGGATCAGGCTGACAGACCGGGAAGACTTCTTTGTTGAATAAATCACACGGCTCTTGTCCGTCCATAGCATCGGACAATCGTCCAAATATATCACGTTGGAAATTTAACAGGTCATACTCACGTCGGTTCTCCCACGGATGAGGTGCTGGAATAGACTGGAGAAAACCGGCGTAGTTCTTTGTGGCCCTCTGAAGTTTGAACTGTTCAGGGATACAGCATTCGACAAAGTAACGCGCAGAGACCATGGCTCGGATCAGCTCGGTTGCGCGGAATATTTTGATGTAGGTCAAGTAGGTCATATACCAACCATGGACGAGAAGGTAGTACCTCCGGTAGCTCTGTAGACTTGGATTCATAAGCTGAACTATGCCTTTCTGTATCTCATCGCAGTTTGAGATCAGGTTGGGTGTATCTTGAAGAGCTCGTCGGAGTTCCCAGAATGATCCATCAACCGCGCCGACCATTGTGCTGATGTTACATCTCTCAGTGAACTGATCGGTTAGCGAATCCGAGGTGGAGAATTTCACTGTCTCCCAGGCTAGTATATCATCCATGATTGACGTATGTACGTACGGTAAGTCAAGGTTCCTGTTGAAACAAATAGTTGTGAGCCAATTGTGCAAAAAATGTGGGTTTACTCTAAGTTGCGATGCTGCTCCCATTCTGTCCTCAAATAGGTTCTTTTGAAATGAAGAATACTTTCGCCGGGCAGCCATTTCTTCTTCATATCAACAGGTTCTGAAACGGCGCATTTTTCAGTAGTCTAGATAAACTGTGACTGTTACAGTGAATGTACCAGACTGTAAAGTTCCATCAAATCAACTGTCAATACATACCGTTAAGATCGACGTTAAGATAGCGACACATATGTTGCAGATAATCACGCTGATCAGCAGTCAGAGTAGCGACGCGTTCCAGAGCTTGCAGATCAAAAAACATGGGGTGGAAAACTTCTCTAGCCAAAACATTTCCATGCAAGAAAGAGTTCAGGGCTTCTTTGACACAACAAACAAATGCTTCCGCCTGTGTCTGTGCATTTACCGCTTGTTTCGGAGGTGCACCTCGCGCTCTTGGTATAGGAGTAATTCTCTCAAAAGGATTTTGACAACGGAAATAGTCGACATCATCAGCGACATGTGCTTCATTCACACCATGAGGAACACCAGGGTGGACTGGCCCCCTATGTATCGACCGTTGGAGTCCCCAGACGTAAAAGTAGTTTCCACCGATTTCAGCAATCTTGCTTATATACGTATTTTTGAGCATTGGCTTACAAATACTTTGGATGAAGCGTATGAAGTCATTCTTGTCGGTAACCGTGCTGACTCCAGCTCCAATCATAATGCTGCCCACATCTCTTCGCTCGCGGTAGTAGATTCGACAATTTTGAGCTCCGAGGATGAGGTTGTAGTGCTTGTCTACTACTGCTCTGGCTTTGGCCACTTCTAGAATGCTGTCACGCAGAACTTGTTTTTGTGCTTGCATTTGCGCAAGCTGTGGTTCTGAAATCGTGATGTTTGACAACTTTTCCGTCTCACTGGCCCATGCGTCGAGATGGGTGTGAACTTCAGGTGGTGCTTGGCTTCTCAGAGCGGTTATTGCGGCCACAGCCGCGTCGAGATTGGGATATGGTTCAGCCATGCCGAAGTATTACAACAAGCAGTATAAGATTAGCGCAATGAGCGCAATCCACGCAGGTAAGTTGGAAGAACGTCAACAATCGTTGCCCGGACAACATAACGGAGTGCGACGTCATACCGCTCTACATATTGCCTCGCCTATGCTCGAAGAAATTGGAATTGTTGGTTCTGTACTGTTATCTTTCGTGTTTTTTGTGTTTTTATTAAAGTTTCATTGATCCAACTGATCCTAGCGTGGATTTATCTATAAAAAATTTCGAAAGAATTAAACATTTTGGAGAAAGGAGATTGTGCAGAATCGGCTTAGAATCTCGTGACGAGGTTCGCTTTCGAAAAATCTTGATAAGCAGCGCCAGAAACTCCCTACACTCCCCGAGGTCAGAGTCTGGAAACTTGGAAGAATCCCAGTGAATGATGCCACAGACTGAGAAAAAATTGCAGGAAGGCTCATCGAGTTTTGTGAACCATGTACAGAAGGCTTCCTATCCATTTATAGATTCTGCTCATCTCTTTATTGTTCGTATCGAGCCATGCAGATGTTCACCGTAATACTTCCACATCACGTACATCTTTCAACAGAATAAGATAGACAAGATATAGTATCTCAATAAGAACGATGTTGCGTAAATTACCAACTCCCAGTGAATGTGTGCCAGGATTAACATTGCCAAATAGCAACGCTTACTCAAAAACTTTCAAATACTTCTGAAACCATTCAACTCGGTGGAGGATAGCCCGATAACGCCAGCAGAATACTGCGATATGCACCATGTGTGTCAGCCTAGAGAAAAATGCCTTCTCAATCATGCGTTTCTATTAGCAAAACCGCCAAGTTGACCACGAGAAGGAAAAACTCCGTCAGAGTTCAAGACGTTTCCTTGTTGCTCTACGACGGACACCTGGTTATGCTCACCTCAATAAAGGATGCAAGTGTTTTTGAATATTTTTTGTTGAACTGCTTTTTGATGCTCCCCAGATCGCGCTCACTGCGTGATACAATCGTCCGGATCAGCACCTTGTGATGAGTCGTGATTCCACTCAACGCTTCGTGAAGGACATCCGCAAAATACAAGTTCTTGTTCTTAGCAAGCCGTACTGCAAAACAGAGAAAATTCAATTTATCACCATTTCGCTAAATGTAAGAATTTCTGTGTACTGATATGCTGCAACAGCTTGCTTGTATCGCCATGTAGATCATGCCCCAATACGTTCTCAATAGGGGCATCAGCCAAAGTCTCAAACTCGGATATTGTGATATCCAGATGAGGGTAGCTTCGACTGGCAAATATCGGAATCAGTGTGGTATCTTTTGACCAGTTCTTCGGCCCAGTGTCCAATAGCGCACGAGCATCCCATCGTGCTTGCTTGTCATTGACTTGTTCCTCGATATCTCTTGGACTCTGTTGAGAAAGCATTAAATCTTTATCATCATGAATTCGGTTCGAAAGCAACACACCGACAAAATGGCGACAAGAATACGCTTGAAATTTGAGGAGCTGTGGACATGTCCCTCGATATCCTGCACCAACTCCTTCCCGTAATCTGTAATCGAAAATTTATTTCCATTCGTCCAGAATGTGCTCTTTGCAATGGAAAAATGGCAGCAGTCAATACCACAGAATGCGCTGTGGACCACTCGTTCACAATTGGGGCCTATTTACCTTCCATGAGCCCAACTGTACTTTTGCAATAAAGGAAGTCGTGCAATCGATGTCGCTCGTTCGAGGAACGGAAATCAAATACTCGCTCAATCTTTTGTAATTCTTTAGAAACCTGTCTTTAATTGTGTTATTCACCACTTACGAGCTCGATATGCCGATTTTATTCCGTCGAGATCTGAGTTGGTTCGACTGCATACGATATCGAT
>JAQIWT010001092.1:0-12586 GCA_034696485.1 Isohypsibius dastychi | reverse complement strand
TTTTTACACAGAAAAACCTACCGTTTGCACTTTTCAGTTATTTTTTTCGAATTATCGGGTTCGCGTGGTTTGCTTGTCAGTTGGGTCGCCTCGCCAGTCTCTGATATTCTGTAAAAGCTTCTGCTTTTTAATGGTACATTTTCATTCCATTATCGATTATTCTACAAGCATTGCACTGTTTTTCACGGCATAAACCCCCCCCCCCCCCACTCCCCGACAAATGAAACAAAATACCATCGAACGTGGTTTTAGTTTGACCGGTCAATGATATGGCATTCTCAAGGTTGTATTTGTTTCACGAAATCGAAATTCGTGAAATTCCGACAGAAGCATAAGTTTTTAAAGAAGGATTGCCATTGTTAAAGGACAAGAATGACAACCACTTTGACCAAGTCGGACCATTACACTCTCTTGGTACCAGCTGCATGGTTAGCAGCGCTTTTTCAGCTTCACTCCAGTTGTCGTTGAATTGAAGTTGATCATACCTCTTCAAAAATTTTAACTTGTGTCGGAATTTCACGAATTTAGATTTCACGAAACAAACACAAATTTAAGAATGCCCGATCACTGACCAATCAGACTAAACCCACGTTTGTTTTTATTTTGCTGTATTTGTTTTGGGGGGGGGGGGGGGTTATGCCATGAAAAGTGGTGCTGATTTTTGATCTGGAGTGCTAATCTTTCAGCAACCCCAATGGAATATCTGGCTTTGTTCAGTCTTCAAGCCGGATGAATTTCCGAGGAATCTTTAGCCATAACAGCGATGGATCGACGTAATTGACCGGCATTTCCCTCCGCGGTGGATTTCTGGGCACTAACACCACCAACAATTTTATTTGCAAAGCCAACTATTGTATGTTGGAACATAATTTATCGGGAAACTTTTTATTCCTCTCTAAGAATCAGTATACTGTTTTAAGCTTCGAGGCCATTATGCAGAACCGAAGATGGTTGGGATTTCGTCAACAATCGCTGCTGGAAGTCAGGGACTGAGCTGATGGCCTGGAATTCGGCATCTAGCACCTGCATGTATTGTCTCTGAGTTAGAACTTTTATAGTCATTTCATCGTTGATTTTCGGTAGATCACTCGGTGGGCACTTGGCCGTTCCTCAATCGGATGAAGAAAACGTAAAAGCTATGAGTGTGATTAATTAATCATCTGAACGTAACCACGGCCTGGATTGGATTGAATATCAACAAACCTTCGGTCATACTGGCAGAAGATGTAGTTTATTCTGATGGTAGCAACCTGATATCGGCCGCATATAAGAAACCATGAGGAAATCAGGATCTGACAGGAAAAATGTGAGAAAAGCAATCAAAGTATGCAAAGATTACTTAAGGAACTCGTTTTCAGTAATGGGCTTGCAAATGGCCTGCAATATTGTACATATGGAGACAGTCCAAGTTTAAGAAATCCGGAATGGTATTTGGATTCAACGTGCTCGGATCGGCGAGCATACTGTATGTCTGTGAGAGTGATGTCGGTGAGTGATTCACTTAGTCTTCTCTGAATAAAAACAACTGTTCATCTCTGACAATTCATTGGACAGAGATATGTCCGTATGGATGGGTCAACTTCCAAAGCATGTGCTATCAGCTCCGAATTGATGATGACCAGTTGACAAATTACGGCACTGCTGACTTGGAATGCAAAGCGGAGGGAGGAAATCTAATCGTGATCAACAGGTTAAGAAGAAGCCATGAATCACTTGAACAGGCAGAAGCTTACCGTATACTCTGTAGCGCTGAAGTTCGAAGTTTCCTGGGAGACCGTTTTATAAAGATAGGGTTACCCAACTCGCAAGAAGCCAACTTCTGGATCGGTTGTAACTGTACGTTTTGAATAAGTAGTCTGTCTGGTTTGCATTCTGACAGACCGTTCAATATTTCAGCTCGTAGTTCAATCAGTGCAGCCCAGTTTACCTGGGTACCGGCCGCCGGAGTAACGACCACGAACTTCCTCAACTGACATGACACCCAATTTCCCAACGACACTAATCGCCAATGTGCATACCTAAAAGGAATCGAAAGTTCGTCCATTTGTCCATCTGTTCGTTGCATGTTATTTAATTTTTTTATGCGTAGCAGACGAAATTCCAGTGGGAGGATGACATGCTGGGAACTGTGAACTATGGGCTATATTTATCAAGCTACGCCGCAAAATGCTGTTGATGAAAACATTATACATCGTAGGCGGAAGATAACAGTCTAAGAAGCAGACTTTTCATGTGCAGTTTTTTAGCTTTGTTGAACTGCGCATCGCCATTTACGTTGTATCATGATGGCTGCTTTTATCGCAACAACCAGCCATGAAGACCTCCATGATCAAACAAAGGAGGCAATATGTTAACTCAGATCATGCGAATTTTGATAGCCGCCGATGTAGCATATAACCTCGAAATTCTGAACAACATACGCTACTCCACCAAAAAGCATTACACTACCGATTTTCAATTTTATAAAGTATGTTAACTAATTAAGGTGATCCGTCCTCTGACAAGTATCGATAAGTCACATCTTGAACAAGGTCTAAATGTGGGTCCCGCTTTATGAACAGCCAAAATTCACACAGTGGTTTCATAAATCAAAAATCCGTGTTATCCAAATCATAGAAGTAAGCCACATTGTTTGGTTCTTTCATAAGCTTTTTCAGCCTTGGACAAACTGGAAAAAGCTGTCTACCATTTTCCCGTCTGCCATATCAATCGGTAATCTAAAGGCGCGTCAATATTCAATACGTGCATTGATTTTCCCAAGAAATCAGCCGTGTGTTGAGAGACGTGTCCCCCATTCGCGATAGTCGCGAGGGCCTCGATCCAATTATAATGACCTACGTATAACCTGCAATAACATTCATTAAAAAACAAGAAGAAACTGTGCCACCGTTCGTCACCATGTAGGCACTTGAATAGCGTCGATGCGATCGGCCATACGGTTGATACGTGCAGTCACTGGCTCCGCAGTCATTGTAAGACGGTGTTCAATTTCGCGCAAAACAGCTGACTGTCCTTCTGTCAATGGTCCGTGTTCGGAAAGAAACAGTTCCCCTATCTGCTTATGTAGTTTGTTTAGAGTTTCCAACCAAACTTCCTCAAAATACAGCGTTGAGCATCCAAACCACTCGCTGGCTGAAATGAACGAGTGAATAATCCGCATCTTTCTGGGACGGACTGAAATGCAGTCTCCTCGCCGTATCTCATACTCAAGCGAGCATCCACTGAAGACGATGTCAAATTCTGATGGGTCTATACCAGCACTTTTCAAAGAGAGCATGATACAGCGGATTCCAATTCCAGTCATTCGGCAGATCAACTGATCGCCCTCGAAGTTCAGTGCAACCTCTCGTGATTTGAAATGCAAAACCTCCAGCTCCGGTCCAACCAAGTGGCGAAGTCCTCGAAACAAATTTTGCAGGTAGGTGTATTCATGGTACCCACGAACACGCCGAACGGAGTCTGAAGGTAAGTTCACTTGGAGGTGAGTTCGAAACTTTTTGCATGCTCGGATAATTTGCATCCATCCTTTGCAAACCCTGAATTAGAAAGAATTGAGAGTACCATGACACGATCATTGCCTTCAGCTGAGTTACCGTTCAATCTTTTTGCGACTAGTGGAATCGAGCTCTTCGAAAATAATTTCCATGATTTCTCGTGGGAGATCACTGATGCTTCTGGATAACAAAACGGAACATAAATTCAAGCGTGCTTTCTACGTGATTTGGACCACGCAATTTGTCAGACGGGTTTTCGCCAACAACATGGTAAATGCAAGACTTACGATGGAACAGCGACAACATTCTGAGAGGGTTTCGTGGTATACTGTCCAAGATCTTCCATTATGACGTTGGCTGTTCGTTAGATTTCAGCAAAATACGGACCGCATCACAAAATCTAATCGCAGCTTTAAAGTTGTTGGGGAAAAGAGAACTCCAAGTGAAATCCTCCTGTTTTTTGTCAACGTTATCGGTTCAGGATGAGAAACAAGAAACAAGACGAAGACCAGAATGAATCAGCTGCGGTTCGGATTCGGAATGAAACCATCTGAAGCCGCTAAGCAACCGTTCTGTTTCGTTCAACTACGCGTTTAAAACCGTTTGGAATGGTTTGAGAATTTTTTATTTGCTCGACACAACACAATCAATAGATTGGGTATGGCGGGGGTAGACGTTTCAGGCATATTTCAGAACAGATGTAGGAGATGGATATTACTTTCGGGGTCGGGGAGGTGGCTCCAGTCACGTGATCAGCAAATTCCAATGATACCCGGAGCTTTTCTCCAACTTTCTTTCCTTCGTGCTGACAAAAATACTACATGTAAAAAGGAAGGTCACGAAAAACTGTGCAGTTGACCAAGCTGTGATATTTCAGATCTTTCACCCCATGACCTTTATCTCAAAGTGCATTAGGATAAAATCCAGAATCGCCGGAAGATGGATGATGATGGCATTTATTCCCGGGAACCCAGCGACTGGGCACCTGGTTGATGCCGAAAGGGCTGATAGATGACCAACTGCACTTGTTTGAACTGTGGCCGTCAGTTCTTGTGGGGTATCCAGTTTCTGGCGGAAAAGCCACAAGAAATCTTTGTCAGAGGCCAGTTTTCACAAAGAAAGGATTCCCCTATCAGTTCAGGTAATTGATCCGAAGATCCCAACCACAATTCCTCAAAATACAGGATGGAATTATTAAACCAGTCGACGGTTGTGAAACTCGAGCGAATCATCCAGATCTTCCTGGTGTCCACCGCAATCCTGAAGGCAGCTAGTACTGCACAGCAAGTGGTGAAATCATATTCATCAAGATTCAAGATGCCTTCCCAGTTATTCGAAGCATACCAATTAGAAGACTGCAGAAGAAATGGTAATCCTTTGCTTGGGGATTAAAATAAGTCTAGGTTCCTCACCAGGGGCATGAGCGCCACTTGAACGGATATACTGGAGAAATGAGAGAACGTCTATCAGTAGACAGTTATTGCGCACATCCAAGTCCTAAACAGGCACCCCAGTGCCATATCGGAAATTATCAACAAATCGAATAGAATATGGTCAGCTAACCTAAATGACATCACGATTCAGTTTTGTTGCAATGACGGGATGCTTTAAAAAGTAGATTCATTGAACCAAACACATTCACATCACACAGAAAGCTGGTGGGTCCCGATCGCTCCAAATGAAAACTATCAGCAAAAACCGATGGTTCTAAAGATGTCAATAATTTAAACCTCAGGAAATACAGATAATCAGCAAAATTTCCCAGCCATCTCAACTTGAGAAAAATGAGACCAATAGGGAAAATTTGTCTTCGTCCAC
Source organism: Isohypsibius dastychi (assembly GCA_034696485.1). NCBI lineage: Eukaryota > Metazoa > Tardigrada > Eutardigrada > Parachela > Isohypsibiidae > Isohypsibius > Isohypsibius dastychi. The sequence goes on along the minus strand of JAQIWT010001092.1, from coordinate 7,274 downwards.
TAGGGAAAAGCAGACTAAAAGTTTCTCGCCAAGAAATCAGCCGTATGTTTGGAAACATGCCCTCCGTTAGCGATGGTGGTCAGAACCTCGATCCAATCATAGCCAGCATCATACCTCATACTAGAATAAAATGGAACTGAGAAACAGAAAAAATCAGCCCTTCCATAATTACCTTCCAAGATAAGCGGCAAAACGGTATACAGGCAACATATCTGGTACCGCATTGATAGTGCAACGTCTTTCCAGTCTGCCCAGTACATCGGACTGCTCCTTCGTCAGTGGTCCATTCTCGGCAAGGAACAGCTTCCGAATCTGCTGAGGAAGTTTGTCCAGATTTTCCAACCACAATTCCTCAAAATATAACGTGGAACTTCCAAACAAGCGGCTAGCTGTGATGTTGGAGCGAATAACTCTGATTTTTCTTTTCTCTGCCGGTCTGCTGTTTCCCCTCCGTACATCACAATCTATCGTATAATCACTGAAGGTAATTTCGACTTTGGATAGGTCAACACCAGCAGTTTTCAAAAAATGCAGGATATAGTAAATTCCATCCATTGTCACTGTTCGGTTAAATCGATCCCGCGATTTGAAATGGATAGCCTCCAGATCAGCTTTGAGGAATAGTCGAAGGCTAGCAAACCAATCTGCATTGGATGGATGCCAGAAATTATGTGCATGGCGGGTAAGGGGCGATGGAAGCTCGAATTCAAGATGAGTACGAAATCTCCTGGCTCCGCGAATGATTTCCATCCACCGTTTGCAAACCCTACAGTGGACAGAATTGCCATGTTGCCACCATCTTGAGTTCATTTTCATCAGGTGTATTACCGTTCAATTTTCTTGCGATTGATGGCATCAATGTTCACAAAAATAATTTCCAAAACTTCCAGAGGTAGATCGTCGATGTTCCTGGATTACAAAAATAAGACATGAAGACAGAAGTGGCTTCCTATTCTGAGATGCATGGATAATATAAGACCATTTCTCAGACGAATTTTTGGTCAACAAGCATGGTAAAATCCAAATACTTACAAAACAGGAGCGGGGAGGAAGGTTCCAAAAGATTCCGTTGTAGCATGTACAGACTGATGTTCATCCATAGCGATGTTCTCGATTCCAACACATACAGGTAAAATACGAGACTGGTTCAACACAGTTCAAGGTCTTTCTGCAAATAAAAACTGCCTGCAAAATCAGTGGAAAAACCAAGTTCGATGGAACTGAAGAGGTGAAGACGGAAGGCAGAATGCTTCTGCAGAACATACAGAATCCGAAATTCCTCAATTTTCAACGCTCAAGTGGGCGGAGGCTACAAGGGGGGGGGGGGGGGAATCCTTTTTTAATGAACCCAGTGCAGCGTGGGTTGATCGACAGCGGTTAAGACAAGCAGTCAAATCAACTGAATCCCGGTAAAAGCGTGCATTTTCCAAGTCCAAACTTTAAGGACGTAAACATAATCGTAATGATGTTTGGAAGGCCGGAAGAATAGTTTGACTCGGCCGATGAGCTGAGCACCACTGATCGAACTGATCAAGCCGAGATACAAGAACACTCCGAATACAATGGCTTTAGGGATCAAAGTGAGTGCCGGTGCGCCGAATACTACATCAAGACCTACAGCATAATTGAACCACTAATTACGTATTAGTCTTGTTTTAATAATTTTAATTTTAATTTTATAAATTCAATTTTAATAATTATAGTTTTCCGATTTGACGAAACGATGATTTTGTGGAGTTTCTTGCGATGAAATATTTCTGGTTGGTGTTTAACTCACGAATCTTCCAGCAGTTGCTGAAGAAGCAGATACGACTCGTACCGTAGGTAGCACATCGATCACGGAACTTGACTTCACAACGATTAGGTTGTCTAGGCAAGGCGAACACATCACATCGCTTGTTGCTGTAATTGTAGCTACAATTGTAGATCGCTCATCTCCATCCCAATCAATTCTACAGTACTCCGCAAAATAGTACTTGACCTTATTCTGAATATTTTAAAACTATAATAATAAATATATACTACATATACAAGGAAAAAACGGAATCCAGCCGCTCACCATTTGCGCAAATAATCCGGACACACACCCAGCCCCCCTTGATTGAACGTGGTTGATTGTTAAGTTACATAGTACTTGGAATCTAATGTAACTGAACAATCAATCAATCAATCAATCAAGACAAGACAATCAATCAAGACAACTAATGGGTCCAAAAAAAACCACCAGACAAAAACGAACATTGTTAAGGTTGTTACAATTCGGAGCTGTCGAGAATTCGAAGATCCCCCCTAATATAAATTTAATGGGCGTTTGCCGTTCAGAACTCGGAACTGTTCAGAATTCGGAGCGTTCAGATCCCGAGCGCTCACTGCATTGTGTTCTTGACATGAAGAAATTCAAAAGAGTTGGTAAAGCTTCGAGCTAAGCCAACCTCATCAAAATAAAAAAAATTCCTCAATCAACTAGGGAAAGTGCTCTAGACCAAAAACAAAACCAGCCAGAAACTCGACCGTATATTTGGAAACGTGCTCTCCATTAGCGATTCTGGTCAGATCATCGGTACAATCATAGCCTTCCACGCCCTGCAACAGTGCAGTCACTGATAACAATGTCGACTTTAGAAATGTCTATAACAGCAGATCGCGCAGTCTTCAGGAAACTGTTCAAGTTGACGATATCGTCACGCTTGGATGGTTTGAAGTGCAGAATCTCCAGATCCCATTCAACCAAATGGCCAAGCTTCGAAGTCATGTCATTATAGCAGACGATATCCTGGTACGAACGGCTAAACGGATAGACGGGCGAAGGAAACTCACACTTAGATGAGTTCGAAACTTCGATGCTCCCCGAATGATTTGCATCCATCCTTTACAAACCCTGTAGTAGCAACATTTGTCAGAACTCAGAAGGGAGGCAAAACAAGTATGCTGTAGACCGTTCAATCTTTTTGCGAGCGATGGAGTCAAGTTCCTCGAAGATGAGTTCCATGACTTCTTGTGGGAGATTGCTGTTTGTCCAGGATACCAAATCGATGGTAATAATAATGCGAGGAAAATTAATGCCAAGTTGCTTTTTAGAAGTCATCTCCATCGAGTGTGGGAACTTCGTCGTTAGACGAATTAGACTGGACAAGCGTGGTTGATGCGAATACTCACGTCACATCAGCGGCTGGGAGATTCCGAGAAGGCTCCATGGCAGCTTGTCCAAAATGCTCAGTATCCATCACGATGTTCTCTATTTGAGCAGACCCTGGTAGAATACGACTGCTTTTTTAAGCTTAGCTCGAAGAGTGATACTGGCGGTCTCTGATATCAACGCGTTGTTCCTGTTATCGGTTCTATGCTCTTTGTGTACACAGTTTACGTAAACCTTATCTCCACTGACGATAACTAAGGCGTTACCACCAGTTTACGTACACCTTAATGACTGCATCAACCCTGTGCAGGATCATGGCTGCCAAAGATGGGGTTACGGATATGATGGCCCATGCTTCTATATGGGTAACGACGGCAGTACGTTTGGCACCAGAGAACTTGTCACATTCGATGAAGCTCGATCGTATGTTGCCTTCAAAAAAGGGTGGTTTCAAAATCGCGATAATTTCGTGTTTTGGATAGTTTCTGCCAGTCCAAGTACGATGGCGACCTGGCTGTGACCGACACGGCTGATAAGCAAAAGTTCGCAGCTTTCTTGCTGGGAGCATGAGCTTCTGAGTACTGGGTCGGACTACGAGAACATCCAGTGAGACAGTGTGGTCCAAATGGATCAATGGAGAAAGCGTGACCTTTTCCAAGTGGGCCATTGGCCAACCAGCTGATGTCAACCCGGGTTGTGTCGCTCTACATGGCACCAGAAATGGCAGTACCTTCCCTGGTGATTGGTATGTTGATGAATGCCAAGTCCTCAAATTTGCTCTTTGTGAAGCTTCAAGAGAAGGATACACTAGTCCACCAGGTGTGTCAACACTCAGTTCTACAGAAATTTCTACAGTCAGCCCAACAGATATTGCAACTGGATGCCCTGCCGGTTGGGGAGGGATCAATGACACTACGACTTCTTGCTATAAGGTGTTTGTTGTTCAGGTGAAAACAAAATGCATCCATATGATACGAAATTTTCTGTTTAGTCATTTTATGGTATAACCGGCATTTCAACGTACCTTCCCATGAAGTTGACCTGGCAGGAGGCCGAAGATAATTGCACAGGTTTTGGAGGTCATCTCGCGTCGATTACAACCGAAAGTGAACAGATTTACATTCTTCGGACTGTCATTAACACCCGCAATCAAGGATATAATTTTTGGATTGGACTATATGAAGACAGTCGGACATGGAAGTGGTCAGATGACACGGCATACGGGACGCCAACCTTCTTCAGCCCAATCGATCATAGTTCAACTTCGCCCCATGTTCGCGATTGTGTTGGCATGGACGCTCAGACTGGGGCTTGGGTTCGACAGAATTGTGAAATGGGATGGGGTTGGATCTGTGAGGTGCCTAAAGGACAATATGAAGGCCAGACTGTTACGAATGCTATCCATGGTGACCCAAATTGTAAGACTATTCACACATCATGCCATTGACCAACCTATTATATCAATAATTTCAAAACGAAACATTGAAACAAGAAAATTAAAAGGAACTTCTTGATTGATTCGTGCAAACACCTGAACAACATCCTTATCTTGTTTCTGTAGCTACTTGTGGAGCTGATGTGGACGGAGAGTGGTTCTACCATCCGAAAACCGATAACTGCTTCTTCGTGTCAGCTGGCCGCAGTAGCTGGGATGACGCTGAGCGCTACTGCAACACCATTGACTCTCATCTGGCAACCATTGATAAAGACAATCATGGCTTCATGACAACGATTCTCTCTCGCCATTACTATCCTGATAATCTATTCTGGATTGGACTGTTACTCCGTAATCCCGTCACAATGCTGCATTCGTGGGTTGATGGGAACACTACGAATAATTTCCGAGCTTGGGATGCGGGTGAGCCGAATGCGAGAGGTGTCCAAACTTGTGTCGCCATGTCAAATCGCAATGGCAAGTGGTTGGATGACTATTGTCAAATGGGCAATGGATATCGGTTCATCTGCCGTAAGAACAAGCTGGTCGATATATTTGACTCGTCGTCACTCCATACCAGCAGCTGGCAGAGTAAGGCAGACGTAATGGAAACTTTTGAGGATGCTGTTGATTCGGAATAATTGTAACCTTACCTCTTATCCACCTCCACTGTGTCATTCTGTTTGCGCTTACGATATAGAGATAGTTTTCTTACGCAAAACAGTGCTGAATGCAAAGCAGTGCTGAAAATCCTTTAAAACGGCAAGTTGAACCAACCTGGCTTGATTTACTTTTCACAGTGTATTGTATGCCGGAAATCTTCCGTGGAAATAGTTGGTGGGAAATAGTTGGAAATGTTATCAGAAGCTGTTAACAAAAACCAGTTATCAGAAGCTGTTAACAGAAACCAGTTCTTTTCTTTAGCTTTCGCATCGGACCTTCTTGACATCACGTAGTAAGGCAAAGTTTTGCAGCAGTTTTATCCATGGTTATCCAAGTTTCCACAAGAATCGTTTAGGCGCAACCTTGTGAATTCTGATTGTGCACTGCTCCAGAAAATCAAATTGCAGTACAGATTTTGAATCTTTTGTTTGAATGCGGATGAATCGAACAGTCAAGATCATACACATGCCGTAGCGAAAACTTTCGCGACCCCTCCTGCGGCATTTGACGCTGTGTAGTCGTACATCCGACGGTGTATACGTACACTGCCTACTGGTACAAAATCAACTCTACCGAAATATACCGGTAAACCGCTTTATTTCAATATCCTTCTTGCAATATCTTAGCCGTTGACAAATAAGAACAAAACGTGTTTGTCTGTTAAGCAGGACGATTAGTCAGGCTAGAGCCCCCATTAGCGATCGTTGCCAAAACATCGATCCAGTTATAAGCGTCCACATATGTCTTCAAATAACTGAAACCACATCAAACTGGCACTAAGAGAAGACCATCTCAATCGTCAACCATAGATACCTGTTGGGATGGGACAGACGTCCGGCCGTAAATTGTATGAGTTCAGCCAGATGTCGTTCGGTCTCACGCAATATATCCGACTGTGCTTCCGTCAGAGGACCATTCTCGGCCAGAAACAGTTCCGCTATCTGCCGCGGTCGTTTGTCCAGATCTTCGTCCAACCACAGTTCCTCAACAAACAGCGTTGCTGGGAATTTGAACCAGTCGCTTGCTGTAATATGCGAGCGGATAATCCGGATCGTTTTGGGATTCGGGGGATTTTTAGTCCACCATCCACGCCAATGTCCAGATCGTAACTCGCATTCAATAGTACAATCACAGAAGATGATGTCGACTGTAGAAAGGTGACCAACAGCCAACCACAGTGTCCTCAAAATTGAACCGATTCCATTCCCTATCGTGTTTGACTTTGATAGATAGCTGTCCACGTTCCCTGGAACTTCACGTGATTTTAGATGCAGAACCTCCAGATCCGGTTTAGCCATGTGGCCAAGTCGTGCACCCCAGTCCTCATAGGATGGTTTCCAGTGACCATGCGCATGCCCGACAATTTTGATGTACGAAGGAAGCTCGATAACAAGATGAGTTCGAAACCTTTTCGCTTCCCGAAGAATTTGCATCCATCCTTTGCAAACCCTGCAGAAGAAAGTTATCAGGATGATAACAAAAACATTTCAGCTGAATTACCGTTCAATCCTTTTGCGGTTGACAGAATCGAATTTCTCGAAGATAACTTCCATAACTTCTCGTGGGAGATCACTGATGCTTCTGGAAAACAAAATTGGGAGTTAATTCAAGGACCTCTACCACGCAATCTGAGAAGCCTGCAGCGGACTGAAAATCTTCTTCAAGCGAATTCCAGTTTACAGCATCGTAACGCAGACACTTACGATACATAGTCGGTGGGGAGATTCCCCGAAGATTCCCCACTGGAAGCCTGTCCGAAAAGCTCCTCATCCATCAGAACTTTCTCCATTCGAGCAGATTCCAGCAAGCTACGTGATTGATCTTTTCAACACAACTCAACGTCTTCTTGTCTTGCAAAGATGGATGCAAACGAAATAAATCAAGCTTCCAAAAAACGGTCTTTATGTCGTTGTTAAACGAGGCTGATGTGGTAGGAGAACAGAATCAGGTATCAAGAGAAGACTGAAACGGAACAACATGTCCGCATTCCACAATACAGAAGCATGTTGAGGGTGGGGGGGGGGGGGGGGGAGCCGGGGT